>JABFOX010003330.1:0-10436 GCA_022817665.1 Axea sp. ZL-2020
AAAAGCTGCCATCTGATCAAAGTATTCTAACAGAGCCGTTCATCTGTGATTGTCCTACATGAAAGGATGGGTGTTCTTATTTCTGAGGTAAAATGGCTATAGACAACTGATTTTTTATTTTTTAGAATAATGTAACGTCAAATTTATCCCATCGTTCAGTAAATTTGTAGGAAACTCGAATCTACTAATATTCTGCGCTTCCCTATAATATCCTAATTCTTGATTTTGTCAAATTCGGTGTTAAATCTTTGCAGAAAGGATTGTCAAAATTGATCTAAATCTTGGATTTCATCTTTTACCAGTCCCCACCAGTCATTCGGGTTTCTTCTCAGACAGTAATCTAGGACGCATTGTGCTTGATAAGGGTGCGGCTCTACTGCTCTCGAATAAAACGAGGAAATGCAACGATTGTGCTCCTTTATCACCGAACTCTGTAGTTACTTGTGTACCAATCAATTGTGCGGATTACCCGGTTCCGTGATCAAATTTTGCAAAAACCATCTATCATCATCTACTTTTGATATTTTCAGAATAACATTTCGCATCTCTAAATGCGCGTTTGCTTCTTAAGTTTTAAAACGAATTCCAAATGTTAACAGATACAAATAGATTTTTTAATACTTCCTTAACCTATTTTATATTTTCTTTACATAATTTTTTTTTTTTTTTTTTTTGTTAGATATGGGCCATTATCACCTAAGTTACAGATTGGGACAAGTTTTAATTATATTTTTTTAATGGTTATAGTAGCCTATAAAATAAGGCTGTAAGCGATTAGCAGGTGTATAATTGATGGATAGGTACATATCAATATTACACTGTTAATTTAAAGTCATACCAGGGAAGATAATTGCTCTCTACCAGTTATTAATTAGTGATATCCTTATTCAGTCTCAATATTATACTCAAAAATTTAACAGTCTACAATAAATAGTAAATTATTAGGAAGTACATACAACATATCTAGTATTCATGTATTTTTATTACAGATTTTTTATTAATAATTACAATACAAATAAAACTTGAAAGACTATGCAGAGTTTTATTTGTTTTAATTAAAAATTAATTAAAGTTAATTAATTAAGTAAGAAATATAATTTTACATTTTAATTATTCTAAGAAAAATATGTGTTAAAATATAAATTAAATTACTCGAGCAAGCATCGTACAAATGAATTTAATACGTTACAAATATAAGCAAAATATTTTAATGTATATTTTAACATCTCGTTACTTTTATGATAAATTCAATGAATAATATTTAAGTATTACTTAACGTATTCTTTCAAGAGCTCATCAAATTAATCAGCAATAGAATTCAGTAAAACATGGATACATGACTATCAATAAATTATAAATTTAATAGAGTAAAATTATTAATCAGTTTAATTTATTATAATAGAATTTTGGTACGATATAAATTTATATTTTACTGAAAATGAATTCATTAGTTCTGAAGTGCTGACATATCAAAAATATAATTAATTTATTATGATGAAAACAAAGATTTTATCGACTGTTAAGTTGTCGTTAAAGTTCTAAAAGATTTAATGAAAAGATAGGTGTTAACATTTATAAATACCGAAATAAAATGTAGTATATTCTAGAATGGAAAACAAAGAAAAAAAATATAAATGATCCATAAAAAAATGCTTTCCACATGAACATTTTTCGTTTATTATTTATAAAACAATATGCACCCATACAAAAATTTTTAGAAACTATTTTACATGTAAAAAACAAATTTTATTTACTTCACAATGACAAATTTTTCGCTTTTTGTTGAAGAAATATTATCTGACGCATTAATATGTGTTTTTGACAAAACCTAATATTGGCATTTGTAAATCGGTACAATTTAATTATATAAAAATTCAAGTATATCCATGGTTTAATAACCGTTTAAAGCCACTAATGCTAATTTTACAAAATGTTGTATTTATCGCTATGTGAATACTATACAATTGATTTATACATTATTATATTAAATTAAACCTGATTATTACATACATTACTGTAAAAAATAATATTACACAATACGTTAATTCATGTACATTAGGAATGAAGATGTACGGGTGATATATTAGAATTTGTTTAATTAAAAATAAATGTCATATTTAATAATAATAAATAAATAAAATTTACAATACAAATTCACTGCAAAATAAAAAGTTATTTTAAAAGTTGTAAACAATTGTCTGTTTTTAAATTACAATGTTTAAAACACATAATTACATGAAAATTTATGCCACGTATGCAGAAAGCTTTCCTTCATAAAAACCTGTCAAGCAGTTTCACTTTAGCTGTCCTCCACTCTATTACCTCACCAACATATTTTTTAAGTAGAAAATCTAATAATAAAATGCTTTTTGAAAGCACTTTTTTATTTTATGATACAAGAATTCGGTAATACTGTTAACATCATTTGAAAGGTCAATTCTTTTTTCATATCGATAAAACAAAATACAATGGTCACATTACCTGAAATTTCAGTCAATTTTACCGTCAGTTAAAAATATATTCGCTAATAGAAGTATTTTTCAGAATTCTCAAATTATTTAGAAAGACTATACATTTTATATTTCCTCTTATAAGCATATTTTAATTAATGCTTTACATAATTAATGCGATCCTAAGTAAAATTTATATTTTAACAACATTAGTTATTAATGTTTGTAAATATATTATTCGATTTAGTTTATTTTTATGATGAAGGAAAAGTAATAAAATACAAAAATGCTTGAAATGAAATATATTATAAAAATTTGGAATGTCTAGTTGAAGTTTTATGTTAAAGACGCCCAACGCTCAACCTGATAGTGGATGGAAAATCGTATATTCTCATTAAAAATATTCTGAATTATATAATTGACTGTTTACATAATATTATGTGTAAAATGATTAACACAAAAACTAATCGTTATAATAAGATATAAAATTAATTGAAAGTATTTAATGCATACAATTTTAATATTTATTTCATTATTTTAATAAAAACAATGTTTATATAAAGTTTAAGTGCACGTAAAATAATGTGCATTTTTCATAATTTATATTTTTAATTTTTATATTATTCTTATTATACAATAATAAATAAAATATAAGATATTTCATAATCTTTATTTCTTCGAGTCTTATATTTTATTTATCTTACATATTATATATTACCTTTCTCAGTTCTGTCGTGCATTTAAATTCTATAAAACATATTTTATTCTGCCGAAAATTAATAAAATGCTGCTTTTTTATTGAATTATTTTTAATTATTAAGATTATTTCATATAGAATTATTAAATGTAAATCAGCTATTAAAACTTATTAGTGCAAAGAAGACGTAAAAAGAATTATAGTGCTTTTAATAAAGGCGGTAACTTAAATATTAATCTACATACATAGCATAGAACAAATGTACATATGGTTTTCCAGGTATTTACTAATATTTGAATACACACTATTAGACACATGTGTCATAGTTTAACAATTGCTCTCATGCAGAATTTAATTTTTTCTGTTTTATTGGATTTATTCATCCACATAACGGTTAAATATCAAAAAAACTGAATTTAACTTCATCAATTATATGTATTAATATATAGCCATTTCTGAATTTTCTAATTCAATACCTATTTGAATACCTATATGTCTTCATTTAAAAAAATTTAACTTAGGTATATATAAAATTGTAATCATTACATCTAATATTTGATACTTTTTTGAAATACAAAGTTATGGCGTTGAAACCACGACTCAATTGTCCCAATGGAAGCAACCTAAAGAGTTAAGACTGAACAAAATTCGACAAATCCGATAAAATGTGAAGGTTCTTCCCACTGTTTTTATCGATTTCAACGGCTCAGTAAAAGTTAAGAAAGCTAATTTAAAGACTTTGTCTAGGTATAAGAAACTAATTGGTTTTGCAACACAGCCTTTAATTAACACGTCTTCAAAAATATTGTTTATTGTTTTATATTTCATTTTTATATTTTACATTAAGATTTGCTAAAATAGTATCAAGTTTTCATAAGAGATTTTATTTTTTGTTTAAGAATCAATAAATATTAATAATATTTTGTTTCATGAGCAGTCATGAAATTTACATCACAGTACACTTTGCAAATAACATATGTGATAAATTAAGAGAACAGGCGGTGTATGCGATGTTTACTGACTAATCACAATTTATTGCTATTTAATTGCGTTAATTCATATCACACCTTTTATACAATATAATTTAATAAACAAATAAATTTTATGAATAATATTAATAGATTTGAAATAATTGTAAAATCTTAAATTTAAATATTTCCTAATTTACCATGCTATAATGCATGTAAAAGAGAAAGACATTATTGCAAAAAAATAAGTTTGATTTGTTAATTTAAATTTTGATTTGTTTGATTTGTAAGTTTAAATTAATATCATTAAAACATTTGTTTTGAATAAAGACATCTTGTTATCAAATAGTTACAAAAGAAAATTTTGTTTGTCATTTAACTGTAGATCTTTAGAAATATTATTCTATAATTGGAAATAAATGCGGAATATGATTAATTCAAGATACAAGTTTTAGATTAGAATTTTATGTGAAATATAATATTCAAAAATGAGATAAATTAGAAAAAAATATTTTTTTTATATAAAATTTGAGTGATTTTTTCTAAAATTTTATTATTAATATTCTATAACTCAAAATTTGGATAAATCTATATTATTTTACTTTTTAATAAAAACGTGGTTCAATTTTTCATAGAACTTGAAATATCTTACAGTAAACTAAATGACTTCTTTATTGGAATATTAGTTTTAGAGTAATCTATTTAAGTTACTTGATTTTAGTAATGAAAAACACTGATAGTTACGTAATATCATTAATAAACGTAAAAGAGGCGGTAATTGTTGAAGTTAACTTGTGTTATAAGATCACAAGTTGCCATTTCTCTATTAATTTATTAATATATTATTCTTGAACATAGCTTACTTAAAATAATTTTATCTGAGCATGTCTTAATTAAATAAAATTACTTCTTAAGTTAATTTAATGAATATCATTTCATTTTCATTGTTAATTTTTCTGTAACAAACTACTGTAATTCATTATATCGCTTGAACTGGTTTCGAACTGGTATTGTTATATTATTTCAGACCGAAATAATAACAACAATCATGTAATTTTAAATACACGACACAAACTTTTTGAATCAAGCTAATACGAAGTAAAAATTTATCTAGATATTCTCCAAAATATGGAAGATACTAATGAGTTTTCGACAGGGTTCAATTATGTAACTAAAACTTGTAGACTGGAAAGGAAGTTATTAGTGAACTTAGTGTAGTTAGAACTCGCGTATGTCTTAACTACTTGTATCTTGTTAAACTATAAAAAATTGAAGTATCATAACATGAAAAACTGACTATATATTAAATCAAATTTTATCGATATGTATTTTATTGAACTAATTTTTGGTCATTTAATCATTATAAGAAAAGGAAAAGTTTTGCATTATAAACAAATTAATTAATAATTGAATAATAATTGAATAATTAATGAATAGAAAATAAGTAATATTAAAATTCTGTATATAATTAAAATAATGAAATCATAATATTTATTAAGAGAATTACCTACTACAGTTTTGTTCCGCGATTTGCCTTTGAATTCATCAGTAAAGCTTAAGTAAATCACTGCTTTAGACGCTTAGTTATGAGTGCCGTCTAAACCGCGTATTTAGTAACAAACAAACTATCTTTTGGCAAGAATAAAATGTTTACTGATTGGTATGAATTTATACGAAACTCTCTCAATTTATATAGTGACTATCCAGTCAATATCTGCTTTATTTAATTTAATGTCGCAAATTATTATTCTTTTTCAAGATCATTCAGGATAAATTTGTCTTGTATTATTCATAATAGTAATTCTTTAAATTTTTCGTAAGAAAGTTTCTGTACAAGAAATAATTTAATTAAGAAATTTTAATTTCTATTCATAATTAAATATAGACGATAAATTACTTGGCTTTGAATGTATATTTCCAACTTAATATTCTGAAGTTTTCCAATTTAGCTAAAATGTTAGAAATAAATAAATTTATATATATATATGCAATGTTATTTAAAAACCATATAATTCAAATAAAATTTATTGGTATTATCTAATGTATAACAAATACTATCAAAACATCATAACTTATTCTGTTTCTAATGACTTAAAAATAATTAAAATATGTTTATATAAATATAATATATAACTGTATAAATACAGTTCAATTACGGTCCATTACTTGTCCATGTAAGAATATACATTTAATAATTTTATATAGTGTAAATTTATTCAGAAATGATGAATTACTTTAAATAATTTGTGAGATTTTTTTCTATACTGTTTATGTCACATGTACTAAGAAATAAATGGCTTAACTCCTAGTCTTGATTTTTTCCTAAATTATTTCAAACAAAAATTTCGACATATTATATATACGTATATTTTGTTTTTTTAAATTAATATATTACTATAATTAAGTAAATATCATGACTAAGTTTTCAGTTTTATTACACAGTGAAATAAGCTTGAAGTTGGTAATTTCATTTTTGTGATATATCTATTAGTTGACGTCTAGTGTGATATTGTTGAAATAAATTTTTGGACAAATCATTAAAATAAGTTATTTTCGTACTAAAAAAAAAAAAACAATGGTTTTATGTTTGTTTCTGAATAAATTGGTCAGACTTATTAAAATGCAATTTAATGGACTGGCTATTGGAATTTAAAAGTATGTTATTTTTATTTGCCTTCAAATATAGTAGTACACAAATTACTGGCTGGCGGGTGTGCAAAAGTTTTGTCTCTAAGACATTTGTATGACTTCCAATAATTCAAGATAATTGTTTCTGACATCATACACTCCCTCATGACACCTTATAGGGTACCGAAGGTATAATTATCGGCATTTTCCCTTGACCAATTTACCGCGATAATATTTCTGCTTTTCAAACTTTTCCGAGTAGATTTTAATAACCACACCAAGTTCTTTAAAAAGATTAGAATTTCTGTCGAGTTACTGAACATAAAATTTACTTGGTGATAGTGTGTGATACATAATTTTATATCTGTATTTATATATATGCAAACAATGTATAAATATAAATATAATGTTTTTCATTGTGAAGGATTTTACATTGTGCAACAAATTCGAATTATTTCATACGATGCCTCGCCTTTTTGTAGAATATTTAATTTTAAACAATATAAATTCTATTTTATGTAACAGTTTGATCCACATATCTTATTTTATGCAAATATTCGATCGTTTTATCCAAGATTCGTTTTACTAAACATTAGTTCCGTGAACATTCAATTTACGCATCATTCGCCTCGTATAATATATAGGTTATAATGCTGATCTGTATATATTGAATAAATATATGTATCCATTATCTTCAATATGTATTTTTATATTTGATTTATATTTTAAGTATATATTAGTTATAAAAAGTTACACTTTTTGAAACATATTTTACATCAAATTTTTGTTCGTGTGAAGTCATGGAATATGTTTTACATAAAATATTTGTATTGATACAATATGTATTAAATTTTTTATTATTTGGTTTAACTCGACATAATCTGCTTATTTTTATATATTTATCTGTTAGTCGTAAAATTTGTTAATAATAATTCGGTTACTAATAATATGGTCTAATTTAAATGATATATGTTTTTAAATGACGTATGAATAGTAACTGATATTATTTATATGTAAACGTAACTAATTTTAGGTTCATATAGAAAAAAGTAAAATTCAAATCATATTTTAAACATATTCATACCCTATTTGAATTTATTTGCAAAATTAATTATGTTCGATTTTCCACAATTCATAGTAAATTTTACTAAAATATTATTTCCTTATAAACTAAGAAGTTTCTGAATCATTATGTTTAAATTAAGTCTTACAATACTGCAAATATTTAATGTTTATGAAAGTATAACTTGTCGAATCCAGATTTTGTATAGCACTAACTGTCTTAGATATTACTAAATCAGTCTTGTAGTTTTACGATATAATGAAGGCGTTTGAAACGATTATCGCTTATCATAGCATCTTTATATCTTCGACATTATGGACATCATTAATAGTAGAGAAAACTAATACAACAAAATTTTTGCTTAATACGTACACTGAATCAGCTTTTAATTTGACTGCATACGATTAAAAATATTTAAATACGTACTAAAGTGTTTTATTTGAATTTATATTGCTTGTCATTATAGTTATTAAAATGTAATTAATTTAAACTTAGAAAAAAGTATAAATTCGTGAAAGGCATTTGAGAAAAATAATACATCAGAAATGTAATACATTGCATATTTTCAAAAACTTGTAGAAGATTGTAATTGTAGTCAAATATTATCGATTCATGGTTCCCTTAAAAAATATTGGGCACAACTCTGGGCATGAAATACATATTCATGAAATATTTAGAAGAACCTTCAAGCCTTCTCTCCTAAGTCCAATAGTATCTCTAATAACAATCCATCATTACTTAAATCGGTAACAGAGATGAGTGTTACTTTCCGGATTTTTAACCTATTCATAATGAGGCTTAACTTATCAATACCATACAAAGAGCCTGTTTCATTTTTCGAAGGATTATTTTTATTTTCATATAATTTATTAATCTAATTCCATATAGAAGATTTTTAATTTTATAAATTTATTTATTTTTTAAAAAGATGTCTAAATTCATGCTTTAATTAACTGTAATCTGATTAAAATTCTTTGTAACACAACATATAATGCAATACGTCAGTTAATGTCACGATTAACCCATACATGACGTGACAAAGAAAAAATCTATATATGTATTAGGTAATCTTAACATTCAAACGAGACGTGTCAAATTTTTGTGACATTTCGGCTAGCAGTTAGCGAGATATTGAAGTTTTGGCTTGAAAATTGTTATAAGAAATCTGTCTCATCGAAAATAAATATTTGTCAGCAGTTTTGCTGAGTTTAAATAGGACCAAATGGACACCGATTACGCCGAACGTGCTGATTGTTCAAATGAGGTAATAATAGTGGAAAGCACATTTAAAATTCTCAACATTTTTTAGGATAACTGTAAAATGAAAGTGCAAAATATAGCTGAGTAGCTGATATTGATACCAGTGCTACTGTTTGTAATTTTAATGACAGATATAAAACCATTATAGAGATTCTTAGTCTCACAATTAGATCAACATATTACAATTTCTGTCTGCAAGCATATTTTAAGCCTATCGAGAATTTAGAAATGTGTATGACCGATATCGCTAAAGAAGCTCATAAACAAGACATTTTTTGGAAAAAAGGTTACAAATGAGGTGGACATGAATAGAGAAGGCCTGTTTTACGGTACTGGTATTGCAGACTAAAGATTTGTTGAAAATGTTTATGAATCAATGATATTTAAAACTTTAAACGTAATATTTTTGAAACAGTGTTTTTCAAATTGACGTACAGTCTCACCTCAAAAACTTAAAATTTTATGACATGATATTACATTAAACGTCTTTGATATGATATTATATTATATAAATATTACAATATTATATATCTTACAATATAATGTCTTACTTTCTTAACTAAAAGATTTGTTGAAATTCTTACGTACTTCAGGGAAAAATATATCAAAGTTTAAGAGGGTTTTTTTATTATTATAGGTGGTTCTGCTGGAATTTTAGCTTATATACCAAATTATCGACATACATTTCTAGAGATAATCCTACAACGCAGTTTACATGAGATTATATTAATAAAAACATTGTCTTCAACATTTAATATCTATGTGATGAAATATTCAAATTTTTTTTTTATTTTTTCTTTCTGTACTTCAAAACAACTGTTTAAATATTAGGCCATACGACCTTTAAAGGCCACTATGATGATAAATAAAATTGAAAGTTGCAAAAGTACGTTTTTTAGTCTCGAGGTTTTTTAGTCGATATGTTAAAATAGGTATTTTTTATTATTATTATATATATTATTATGCAACAATAATTTTTGTTATAACTTAATGACAATATTAATTATTGAAAATAATTGAACATTATTTTCTCTTGTATCATTAAAAATAATTACAAAGTTACATGCACTGAAAATATTTTCTAACTTATTTGAAATTTGTTTTATTATTACAATTAAACTTGTTTAATTCAAATATAACAATCATTTTATGTACAACAAGTACATAATTAAAGAAGCAAGAAATATATTGAAAAACAATAGTTCAGTTAATGAACGGAGAGATATCGATTGTTGAAATTTAATTAATCGTGGTATATTTTAAATTGTAATTATATTTATGTTTACTAAGAATCTTATTAATTAACATAATTAAACAATGTTTTTAATCAAACTATATGAATATTATGATTTAATATTTGAAATTTAGTC
>JABFOX010003331.1:0-10435 GCA_022817665.1 Axea sp. ZL-2020
AGTCGGTGTTAAGTGTGTATGGTTAACGAAGTGTTCATTATGCTTGTGCGTTAGGTTCGAATGGAATGCAAACACGTGCTTTAATTAATCGTGAAAACGATCGTAGTAAGTCATTTGTCTTTTAGGCATTGCATCTGCGGGATGAGACAAACGTTGATTTTGCCGGACAATGCTTTTTTGGAATTCAAAACATTTTATAATTAAAATTCCGGAAAATAATGCCAGGCATTATTTTCGAATAATCAAACCACTGTCTTTTAACTAAAAACAGAATACAACAAATTAACAAAATTTCACCGGTATTTATTTTTTGCAATTCAGTTTGCTATTTCATCGAAAATTAAATAACAGGTTTCTATAAACGAAACCGTTAAAGTGTACTTTAACAATAAATGCTTAATAATTCATTAACAAAAAACAATGCAATACAAGATACAAATTTCAGGTATTATTTTTCGGTCGGACTGTTCGTTCAATTGTGTTTTTTATCTTTATGCAATGCATTTTTGGATTGCAATTTTACGTTTGATGTTTGATCAGAAATGTAATATTACATACATTTAATTACATTCATATAACACTACTATTAATAGTAACTGTAATATTAATTGAAACGACATAAATTTAAAGTAGCACTGGAATAGATTGTAGTAAAGCATTTAAATAAAACATGCATTTGGAAAAAAGCGTTGAGGTAGCTTTCAGGTAATGTAATATTCCGAAAGACGTTTGCACTCGTGAACAAACAATAAGCAACGTTGCTATAGTGTTGTTACAGCTTTACTGCTATATTTGTGTTAAAATTCGGTTAAAATATTAATGAAGATAACTATTAAATAATTAATAAAAAGTTCATGCAAACAACTGTTTTAATATATTTGCGCTTTTGTGTCAAAACTTTTCTTCACTTCCTGGTTACAATGACACTAAAAAACCTTACAAACATGTGTGACTCCCGTTTTCAATATAATCAAAAATGTTCGTTAACGTCGAAAAGCTTGATAAATATAATACTAATTTTTTATTTCGCATGTCCAAAAAGAAAATGGTTTTGTAAAAATTGAACGTCTCGTTCTTGAAGAATAATCTTTACTAAGATTTTGTTCTAAGTACGTTTTTTCATATTCTGTTTGGTTTTGAAATTGCTCTCGTGTACATATTATGTGTTTTTACTCAAACCTAACATTTGTATGAGTGCATCAACTATCATCAGTATTTCCTAGATTAACTCATGAAAATGTGCATTTTTAATTCTCCAGATTTTCAATTAGATTCAATTGTTTTCCTATAAGATTACGACGTTAACTACATAATTGTTAGGGTGGATACATCAGCCCACATATGAATTCTTAATAACTGAAGAAGAGAATGTACATAATAGTTGATGTTTCCATACAAAGAGATCAAACCATATAATTTACACTACTTAAAGCGCCTTCCATTCAACAAAATAACTTAACGAAATCGATTACAATTGATATAAATCCACCGATCTACGAAATTCCCAGCGCTTGTAAGCACGCAACTTTCAATAAATATTCATGCAACGAATTCTAGTTTCGTATGTCGCTTCCTATTATAAAAGGTCAAGCCCTCGCAACCGACATAGTCACGTACGACAGTCATGTACCGGAAAATTTGTTTCTAACCACGTTAAATCTTTAGAAAGATTCAGTTTCGAAATTCTAATTTAGCGCACCCCATATCAGTACAATAAAAAATATGAGACGTACAATTTTTATCACAATATTAAATATGAAAATAATTAATTATTAGGATGATAAAATTACAAGTACAAAAAGTAACTGCATATTAAATAAAAAAAAAAAAAAAAAAACATTTTCATATATTTTTGTACCTGAACATTTTTTGTTTTATTTATAAATATATGAAACATGTTATGGATTATAAAAGTGAATTGTTCTAAAAATAAAACCAATGATAATGAGATGAAGAAATATCATGAAAAGTATTGTTATAAGCAGAAATTTCATTATATTTGTAATTTATTTGAAATATGAGTTGTTGAAATTATAATCTGTATCTTTTTGTCTTCTTGAAATGAATTTCGTGGCGTCAGTTTTTCAATCATTATTAAAATTTCGTTAAATCATACTTGACACGAAAAAATGTCCGTGCTCTCAGATGTACATTACATGTTCGAAATAATGTAAAAACACATGCAAATCCTTGTGAAAGACTACTTAAAAGGTACGGTTCAAGTCCATTATAAATAACGACGAGTGCTTTTATCTCGGTGAAAGCGAAAATTGAAATTCAGACGCGGATGACAATTCATCCGAAACTACCGAGTTATCCGCATCGTCACCTATTTCAATACCTCACCCCCTACCCTCGGTCAGCACTGTTCATCAAAAGAAAGATGATTCAAAGTTTAACGACGACCAGACAAATGTATAAAGAGTCGGGCGTAATGAAAAGCACCTGCCGTGGTGTGAAAAAGTGATAAAGCAATTACGCCCGGTGTCATCATTTTTTCCGTTCTTTATACTGCCGTAAAAAGACGGCTCCAATTAAGCATCCATGCCGGAATTACAAACGCGACGCGAGAGAAGGTCAAGGACCCCGACTCCCCTCTACTTCGAAGAAGGGGAGATTTGACCGCGAGGATGTATATGTTACATATATCGGCTTGACTCGGGGCAAGTGTGACATGTTTTGAAAGTGATACATCCTCGACTCTCGTCACCCGTCGTGGGCGTCGTATTAACCTTACATGAACGTTCGTGTGCGTGCGTGTGTACTCGTGTTATATAAAGGAGTGCGTGGAATGCTTACGCGTGGATTTATTTAGCGGGCCCTGACCTTATAAAGACTATTCACATTCAATTATGTATCACACTCGGATAAAAATAAGATTGCTGTGTCGAAGAATCGGTCTCGTCGTTTTCGAGTTGGAATCAGACTTTCCGCAAGTCCGTGGTTTCCCGATCGATTCCGCGGATTTCCAAGGGTTGGGAAATTCACTCGTAAAAGTCGACGTGTCGACATGCCCTGCGCGTTTACCGACGTTGTATAATAGTAGAAAACTGATCTTGATTCTTGCACAATTGAACGTTCGACCGGGCTTTAGTTTCGGCGAATAAGTCGAACTTCCAGGGAGCGTTCAATGTAAACAATTGCGTGTTGAGCACAACGAATTTCTTCGGAAGTTTAACCCATTCATCACGAGTAGTTTCAGGCAAAAATGAAATTCTATCTTTTATTTTATTTTTTTATTATTTTTTTTTTTTACCAATGTGTACCTAAACAGAGACAAATTTACAAACCTAAATGAAATGTAACAATGAAATTCTGAAATAAAAAAGTTCAATCGAAATGCGCCAATTTTTTTGTAAATATGACAACAGAGTAAAACTATAATTCATTGGCACGTATGCTTGCTTGTATTTTTACGACAAATGTAATTTCACTAAAATTACGCTTTATTGTATTGTTACAAACACTGCGAAAAAGTAGTTTTTAATCACGCGTTCTTTTAAAAGACCCTTCCCAATATAGATTTATTCCAATAATAGCCGGATACTTATTCTCGTCTAAATTTTAAGTCGAAATCTGATTACTATAAGAATAATCCTGTTATTTAAATTCGGTTGTTTTTAAATCGCAACCCACATGACTCTAATTTGCAATTTTAATAATGCCAATTAATTATTTACATTATATTTTTACGGGCCGAAAAGTGGACTGTTAAAACTGCAGTTCCAGACTGTTCATAGTCCACGGAATGTAAGACGTCAGTTAAAATTCATTCTTTCTGTAAAATTACAGGTGATGAATGATTATTTAATTTGCAATCCACGGACTGATATATTAATAATCCAAGATTTTATCATCGAAGGTTTATTTTTTTCGAATTAAGCATTCCTTTTATTGCTCTGATGTCGATTTATTGTAAATTCGCTCTACTTTGGATTTGTATTGTATGTTTCGGCGATTTTAAATCAGAAAAATGAAAAAGAAAAGATACCATGATTGCTACACGATACAAAAAATTAACACATTTTATTTTTAGCCTCACTTTTAAGAATAGTTGAATCGTATAAAAGTCTTATTTAATTAGTTCCCATGTTGAAGCAGATGAATACCGGAATAATGTTGCTTCAATGCTTTAATTAACCCAATCTTCCAAACTATAGGTTTGCAATGATAAACAGGATTACTGATCAATAACTCATATACTTGTAAAATTCAGTGGACCTAAATTTGTTTAATCAAAATGTTGCTCAAAGTAATATAAACGATATATTAACTGGTAGCATAACTCGTTTACATTGTCTAGACACGTATTGCTTAATTGGAATAATTTGCTTTAGCCGCTTACTGTCTCGAGCTTTTATGCCTGATAATGCACGAACAAAAATTGACATTTATAACAGAAAACTTTAATCATTTTAATAGAACATGTGTTTAATTATGGTTTAATTCAAAATATTTCATTTTTGTTCAAAATTTTATTTCAACGCATTCTTAGGCTCATTAAATACTGAAATCCCGTAAAAGTTTTTGTCTTTTATTGAACTAAATAATGATTCTGGCAAAACTATTAAAACGAAATCCACTAGACTTGAATTGAAAGAGAGGGAGAGAGTTAAAGTTAACTATAAGCAGCACTTCATAATTATGAATTGCGGTTACTGTAAAAACGGAAAACGAATTTATTAAATACAGTGTAGTGGAATAAAATATAATGTCGAGTCATACTCGATAAAGCATTTCAATGATATTTCATTTAAATGAAAAAAAAACATTATTTCTGTGGAAAAAGCTGTATCGTACAATTTCTAATAAATGACGAACGCACGGAGAAAGAATTACAACTTTTGGTTTTTATAAGAGCGTGAATGCGAACTGTTCTTAGATATCAGAATTTTTTTTACCCTTCAAATGTTTCGATAACAAAAAAAGTGAGCTAGTCAATTGACTATATTTACAGTTTTCCAGACGTTACTCGAATTCAGCCGAGCTTAACTCTGCGAAATAATAACAACTAACTCTGACTCGTCTTTCAAACTTCTGTCGCAAGTTACACAATGTCTGAAATAAATAAAGGTAACGAAAGAGGAAAGTTCGAGTCGTTGTGTTTTACATCCAGTAATTTATTTTTTTCTATGCCGTCTGTCTAATATCGATTGCGGCGCAATTATCAGAATCTTGAAAATAATTCTAATTGTACCGCAGTTTTACAGATTAATTTTATAAGTATCATGCATTATGTACTTTCCTTTGAATAAATAAACGACAATTTCCAAGTGTAGCAATGGTAATTTTCTATGCTTGTGTACAAAAATGAAGACAAGTACATATTTAAATTCCGAATTCGTTTTATTTCTAATTTTGTATTATAAAGTGAACAGAGCGGTTTAGAATTTAAAACTGGAAATAATGACCAGGGATGATAATAACTGAATAGTATATACTTTAAATTATAAAATACTGTATGTATATACTTGGGAATATTTAATTATATACGGTTTATTTTTTTTTTTTTTTTTTTTTTTTTTTAATTAAGAAATTATTATTTGTATTCAAATAATCCATCACTAATAATACTTATATCTCCTTTTCCATGTATATATTTTAAATTATGGATATTACCTATCTAAAAGTGCGTAATACAGTGTTAATAAAGTTTAAATCTTTGTTTTTGTTTAAATATTGAAACTGATTTGAAATATATATTTATTATTATTTGAAAGCATATTTAGTATTCATCCTTAATAAGCATTCAAGAAATTGGTAGATCATAATTGTTATATAGTATTACAATTTCATTTTCCTCCTTAATAATGGTTTGTGTAATAAAAGAATATATCATTTATTATGTTTTTTCCTTCTAATATTCTTAATAAATTAAAATATAATTTTAAAATACTAAAGCGGAAATAGTATTATAGAAGACATATAGATAAAAATAAAAAGCTCAAATTATACACAAAAAAATCAACTTCACTTTCTTTTGACACAGTTATTCAAATTAAACAGTATTTTGTAATCATCTATAAAAAATTAAATGTAATGTATATTTCAAAGTTTAAATTAATTTTATATAAAAAATAATAAACATTCTCATAACGCACATATCTGTGATTGATCAGATGAATATTTAAATTGTTTTATATGCACAAATTAGCAAAATTATATATCTTTACTCTTTTAAACGCAAAAAAAACCCGACCAACAGTTTTCTAAACCTTGCTGAGCAATTATGTGAATTCTGAATTTTACTTGAAAAAAAAAAAAAAAAAAAAAATTTAAAAAAATATTTTATTTAAAATAAAATATATAATAAAAAGTAAAATGAGAAACAAAATTTCGTTACTTTGTAGAAAAAAAAAAAAAAATGAAGATGAATATGGAAAACATGATAATTGGTTTACTCAATTGGCCATTTTTTTTTTTTTTTTTTTTAATATATAATATTCTTAATAATCTGAATAAAGTTTTTAAGGAAATAAAAATTGAAAAATGTTCGCAAAAAATTAGAAATTATAGAAAAAATTGAACTTGCTTTTTTCCATGGAGGTTTCGTATACACTCAATACAATAACTCACAAATTGAAAGATGGGTATACATGATTCCTTTTTTTTATTGCATTTTCCTAGGATGAAAATAACTCAACTGAATGTTTTCAAGTGAAAATAAAAATCTAAAAAATCTTATGAAAAATCTAGAAAAACACATTGCAGCCTAAAATTAAAATAAAATTACAATTAATTTTACTTTTATTGTGTTGGTCGATCTATCCAATAAGTGTCGTTGTTTTATTTCTATTCTAATTTATTTATTTCGCTGAAAATATAGTTTGATAGCTGATTGTCAAATTGTGAATAAAGCCCCATTGGGTTATATGTTGATGAAAATTGATTCAATTATTTATTTTCAGATGCATTGTGATTCTGCTGTAAGTTTATCACATTTTTTCACGAAATAAATTAATTTTTGTCATTTAATCCCAAACAAATCTATAGATTTACCTTTGAAATACATTTTTTCCTCGTCTTTACCTTATTCACACATTTTCAATAGTTTTTCACAAATTAATAAAACAATTACGAACACATTTATTGAAATTTGGACAGTACGTCTGTCGGATCAGCTGGTTATAAATAAAAGTTCGAAAATGATAAAATGTAAATCTTGATAATACATCATTTTAACAGCTTCTAAATAATAAAGTCTACAGATCTAATGTTATAAATATATATTCTATTAAAATTGTGGATTTGAGAGTTTGCACATAATAAATCATTTTGACGTAATACTGAATAATTTTGTAACATTTTTGTATTTGATTATCAAAGTCTTCATATTTTTCAAAGTTGTGTTACGACAAAAATTTTTAACATCAATCTTTGAATTTTAAATACTGTTTCAGAGGCTTGTTCACAAATAAAATTAATCATCTTAAATTGCATTATTATATCCAATAAATCATGGATAATAATTTCAGGTCGTGATTGATGGAGAAACTTGTTTATTGGACATTTTAGACACTGCTGGACAAGAAGAATATAGTGCAATGAGAGACCAATATATGCGAACAGGTGAAGGATTTTTATTGGTATTTGCAGTGAATTCTGCGAAAAGTTTTGAAGTAAGTGTAACTGCTAAATTAAACTATATTAAATAAAATGTATTTAAATTACAGTAAATTAAAATAGCAACTTATATCATAACTGAAGATTAATTAATATTGACAATTTGAATTTGTAGGATATAGGTACCTACAGAGAGCAAATTAAAAGAGTCAAAGATGCAGAACAGGTACCAATGGTTTTAGTGGGAAATAAATGTGATTTACAGCAATCATGGGCTGTAAATATGACACAAGCTCGGGAAGTTGCACGTCAATATGGAGTACCTTTTGTCGAAACGTCTGCCAAAACAAGAATGGGCGTTGATGATGCATTTTATACATTGGTAAAAAAGTTTTTCAATTCAAAATTATATGTATATTTACATAGCTGATTCTAAAATCATATTCCTAATTTATATTGTAAATTTACATCACTAAATTTGAATATTTTTAAATTTAGCTTATAAATTATTATATTGAAAAACAAAGCATTTGCAAATAGAAATAATAATTATTTATTGCGAAATCTAATTAAAAATTAAAAAAAAAACCTCATTGAATACAAATTTGTTGTATTTTTATAAAGATGATTTATTCCAAAAATATCTTTAATATATTAATACAAACGTTAATAAACAGTTTTTGTAAAATATTAATTCATTTTTAAACTATTTTATATAATTTATTTGAAAAGAATTACTTATTAAATTTAAGAATTCGTTAGCCATTATAATGTTATCTTAATGCTTTGCTCCATTTTACAAATGGTGATCATATCTTTCATACCACTGACTATATATGTATCACATAAAAATTTTTATACATTGTGATATAAAATATATATTATATTATTATGTATTACATTCTACCAATATTTTATGTTCAGGTGCGAGAAATTCGAAAAGAAAAAGAACAAAGGGGTAAAGAGAAAAGAAAACGTCTGCGAAATCCAGGGCGCAGGAGACACAGGTGTTATCTTCTATAAACAAAGCAGGAATTGCGTTATTAGTTGGAAAAAGAAAATCCGTGTAAAAAACTTTTAATATCTTTATCCACGCACATTTGCAGCTTACAAGCAGAACATTAATCAAGCATCTACAAGCACAATTTTGTAACAAATTACAAATGTATATTACATATTTTTAAGCGAAATATTATTGTTTAGAGCTGAGGAAACTTACTCGACTCTTGATTACGTTTTACATTTACATGTCAAATGTGCCAATAACGAGAATGAGATTGCAGTTGCCTTTACAGTATATTTTTTGATAAACTAAGTTTACATGCATCAGCAACAATCGAACTGCCAAACACCGTTTCATTCTGTGATATATTACGTGCACATTTACTTGACGCCATACAAACTTTCAGTGTTATTTTCGCCAAGCGTAATTGTGCTAAACGTATACGAATATATTAGTGCAATATTCATCAAGCAGTTCACAATTTCATGGACACGCGTATACATAAAAATCTAATTTTCCGCGCAATGCTGAAGTACATTTGAATTTAAAATGTGCTGTTTGCTTCCGCAGCGTTTTTTATTTTCATTGCATGAAAAGTTGCCAACATAAATAAAAATGTGACAAACAACGCAGATCACTTTTTTTTACAACACGATTAACGAATATTTTTAATTATGAGATTTAAAATCTTTTTTACAATTTATTATTTCGATGGTATTGATCAAGAGTCGAGTATTTTCAGTGATAAGAATTCAAATCGATTGCTTCACGGTACGTAACAAATGTACGAGGCGAGTTTATTTGGATACTGAATAGTTAATTAATGAGGTATTTCGCCATACTTACGACCTAAGCAGATGAACTTCTTTATATGTAGATTTTAAGAATTCATTAGAAAAGTTTTTAAATATTTTTATTCCAAACTTATGCTTTCATCATTGAAATTAAATTGTCGTTCTCTTTTAACAGCGCGCGCGCGCGCACGTGTGTGTGTGTGTGTATGTGTGTGTACATACATAAATTTTTTTCGCGTGCGAATAGTTTATAAGCGTTTAGTATTCGTGTGATACACGAATATGTTTTCTGATATTTATTTAAGGTTTTAATTCGTTGACAACAGTTTCTGAAATCAGGTTTAGTATAACGACGTCTGTATCATGTATTACGCTCAAATTGTATTCTACTAAATGTAGGTGTTTTATAATTGGAATACTATTTGGAAATCGCATGTTTTTACATTCTTATTGATTGAATGTTAATGTACAAAACTACGACGAACGTTTGTGTTAATTAGTTTTGTATTGCATACACCAAATTTTTTATAGATTATTGTTAAGATTAAGCATGGTCTCATTATTATTATTATTATTTTTATTATTTTTATGATTATTATCATGATTATTATGATTATTATGATTATTATTATTACGATTATTATTACTACTATTATTATTTCATGATGTACCTCGTTCTCGTCACAGATCATGCATATAGCAATTGGCAGGCTGAAATGGTGTTCTGACAATACACAAAAACACATACGAATTATTTCGAATGTAAGGCGAAGTAAGAAATACATAACGTTCTAATGGAATGACCGACTTCTTCAGCGGTGTGAGAGGTATAAAATTGTTACGCATTCCCGCAATGTTGTCTTGCACTAAATGCAACAGTCTGTTGTACAATTGTCGCTCATGCACCTGGTCATTCACCTGCCGTAGAATTTCGATATGTGATGATGAGCATGATTGCTGTGGTTATGGCGTTGGTCCGCGAGCTGGTTGAAAGGAGAAATTCTCCTTTAAACGTGTGATGTGCATTGACTGATTGCGCTTTCCAATTACATGTACCACTTGCGAGCGAGGTACA
>JABFOX010003332.1:0-10435 GCA_022817665.1 Axea sp. ZL-2020
AGTTAACTTTAAAAATGAAATCGCAAGCTAGAAGATTTATTACTTTAATAGATACTCTGTATGATAACAAAGTAAGTTTTAATAAGTTATTGTATATAAGTGAATGATTTCACTTCCATTGATAATGACTGGTTGAAATGAACAAATGTATTTCAGATTAGAATAGTAATTTCCGCAGAAGCTCCTCACACCAATTTATTTGTAGCAGAAACAGAAGTTGAATATACAGATGAAAAGCGATTATTAATGGATGATTTAATGATTGTACAAGATTCTGTAAGAATTTTACATTAAATAATTTTCTTTTATTCGGTAGTATATTTCTTTGCTATATATTCAATAGTTTTCATCATGACAACTGTAGGATTTTTATTAAAATGACTCAATATACCATTTTAATCATAAATAATTATACTTTAACAATTTCTTTTTTTAATTAAATTAATTTATTCATTTTTAATTTATAGGATGATCATAAATCAAACATCTTCACTGGTGAAGAAGAATTATTTGCGTTTCAACGAACAGTGTCACGTTTATCAGAAATGCAAACAGCAGAATACTGGGATCAGTGGAATCGACATAGATAACATTACTTATAATTATAAAATTAGCCAATTAAATTCACTGTATTATAAGATTGTGCAAAGTTTATTTAAGCAGATCTCATTATCATTTATTCATTTTGAGAAAATAACAAAATCACCAGAAGTTAATTTAATATACATTATAAAATAAGAATTAAACCTAACTAAAGATAATAACTTGCACTCTTTCTTGTATTTTTATTTTAGTTTGAGAAAGAAAGAGGAAATTGTATATACCTGAAAATAACTTTACACAATTTTGAAAATTATTATATCTAAAAAAAAATGTTATAAATTAAAATGAAAAACAAACATATAGTTTTGTAAATAACATTAAATAAACTCAGAATTTCACTAATAAAATAAAAATGTTTAGATTTTAAGTGCTGAGAAGTTATATCAAAATAATATTTAATGTATATTTATACTACTCTAAATTTTATTACATAAAATATATTTTATGACGTTAAATCAAAAACTATTATGCTTGACTCCCTTTGCAGTTTTTTTAAATAAGATACCTCTATCAAAATTATTTGAGAAATATAACTTACCATGTTTAAATAAATAAAAGTGATATAGTAAAAATTTATTAAATATAAAATAATTTTATTTTATTTTTTAACTATTCTTTAAATCTGGTATGCAATTAATTTTTTTATTTTTTATTTTTATGTGTCAATGTATATAATTGATATAAATATAAGAAATATATCTAATCTTTCTTATAATAGTATTTTGAGAAATTTAACTAGTTTCATTAATTTATTCATTCTTAATTCATGTTATCAAACTCTCGAATTATCTAATTTTTTATTCATTGCAAAATATATTTCTGAACTAATATGTATATAATATATTGTGATTTCATACAGCAAGCTGAAAGTATTATGCCTCTAAAAATATTTATATAGTGTCTTTAAATAAAAAATTATACATAATGTTATATTTTCGTTTAACAGGAAAATTTGTGTGAAATAAAATTGTATGAATAAATATTATGTGTTAAATTAACGATATAACTGCAGACCACAAATGATATTTTAAAATTTTAAATACAAAATTTGCACTCTAATAAACATTTTATCAAATATGTTTCATTAATATAGAGAATGCTTGACTAATATATTTAAAAATAAGAAATGTCACAATGCGAACATAGAGATTATTTTTAATAAAATTGTGATCTGTAATTTTCTTATTAATTTTATACGTAAAATTATACCAAATAAATTTTCCGTAGAAAATGAGTGTATTTATTTTAATGAAATGTGAAAAATGTTACATTCATTTTCTTCAAACAAACTTTAATTAAATTCTTAATTCATAAATACATTATAAAAAATATGAAATTCGTAGAAAATTGAAAAAATATTATTCAATATAAATTCCTGTTATACACATAACACCTAACAGTTATAATTTATTTTTATAAAATATTTAACTGTTCTTCACAGGAATTGCTGTAATCACACTTTTAATTTCTGTGTATGCTTCTAAGCCATATTCACCAAGTTCTCTACCTTGACCTGACATTTTGAATCCTCCAAATGGTACTTGTGCTGATAATATATTGTAAGTATTTACCCTAAAATGATAAAATATACGTATTTATACGTATTACAATGCAATATACAAAACTATATAATTTAAGATGTAAATAATTTTATGTTATATAATTTCATACCAAACAGTTCCTGCGCGGAGACCTTGGATCAAATAATTAGCTTTGTCGATGTCTTTCGTAAGAACAGCAGCAGCCAAGCCATAATCTGTGCGATTTGCTCGTTCTATAACTTCATCAAGCTCACTGAATTTTAAAATTTGTTGCACAGGTCCAAAAATCTGCAAATATTTCAGTTTTACTTCTTAAATTTATATATAATTAAAACTTTACAGATATTAATTATACAATTATGAAAATAGCTCAAATTATAACTTTTATAATTTATAATTTAATTTTACTATAATCAAATCTAAGTTAAATATAAAAATACATGTAGTAAAAATATCAACAATAATTCTACTTACTTCTTCCTTAGCAATTCTCATGTTATCTTCAACATTTGAGAAAACTGTTGGAGCAACAAAATAACCTTTGTTTCCAACACGAGTTCCACCATGTACAAGTTTTGCTCCTTCTTTTTTGCCAGATTCAATTAATCCCATGATTTTTCCTAATTGTTCTGAATCAATCTGAATGTATAAATATATTTTTTTAAATACAAGACAAATAGTAACTTTTATGTTATTATTACTTAATAAATAAATAAATAAGAAAACCTTTTTATTTTAATACAAATGTAATTATATTATACACTTATTATATATTATAATATTATAGATAATACAAATATTGTTGAAATATTTTTTAACTATATTTAGATATAATTAAACTTTATTTGAACTAATTATAAGTAAATGGTTAATTATTTATAGTATAAAATATACAAAATAATGAATTATGTTATTATGTTAATTATTATTACAAATGAATTAATTTAGTGTTCAATACAAATAAATTGTTAAAAAAACACAAATTAATTGTTCTTGAGTTGTTAATATGTTCGTCATTGTATTAAATAGACAATCAAATGAAAACAATTTTTTTCCATAACAGAATTTTCTTCCATACGCAATTAAAATCAATTTGCTAAATACAGAGTTGACATTTCCTTTTTCACTATCCTAAAGATATATATGATAGATTTCAAATATGTAACTATCTAGTTTGTCCTTGTTAATAAAAAGACAGAACACATGTTCTAATATTAACGTATAAAGCAAAAAAATTAATACAAGTAAACCTTATTTTATCTAACCGGTATTTGTAAATATGTGAAAATCAAACTACATATTTCAGTTGCACAAAAAGTTGATGTCAATGTGAATTTTAGATGTTGACTCAGATTAGATATTACCTGTGGTCCTTGTTCCACTGAAAGATCAAAGGGATCTCCTACTGTTTTTGATTTTGCACGAGCTATGCTTTTTTCAACAAATTCATCATAAATCGCATTTTCTACAAATGTTCTTGAACCGGCACAACAACATTGACCCTACAATAAAATATCAGTAAAATCAGTAATTTTATTTCCATAGTATATAATTATAAATAATTAGTAATGTGTTTATTTATAAGAATTACTTTCAAATGTAAAAAGTAGAGAAAATTTGTGTTTTATTTTAAATAAATCAAAAAATAATTTACCATATTGAAGAATAATCCAAAGTGAGCAGTTTCAACTGCGAAATTGATATCACTATCTTTTAAAATGATATTTGGTGATTTTCCACCTAATTCGAGAGTGGTTCTTTTTAAGTTACTCATTGCAGCGCCTTGTTTAATAAGTTTTCCAACTTCAGTAGATCCAGTGAATGCAATTTTATCAACATCAGGATGTGCAACAAGAGCAGCACCAGTTTTCCCAAAACCAGGAACTACATTAATCACGCCATTAGGAAAACCAGCTTCCTTCGTTAACTGGGCCACGTATAACGCAGTTAAAGGCGTTTGTTCAGCAGGTTTCAAAACTATAGTATTACCTAAAACCAAAAGAAAAAACTTTTAATTATCTTTATCATTTTTGGATTTATTTTTATTTTTCTTCAAAATATCGTCTTTATTTTAATACATTTTTCACTGTGTTAAAGTGATAACATGCAATATTTCTTCGTTATGAATATTTAGTATTAAATATGATTTATACCTGTAGCAATAGCTGGAGCAATTTTCCAAGCCATCATTAAAACAGGAAAATTCCATGGAATAATCTGACCACAAACACCAACAGGTTCATGTCTTGTATATGCAAAGAAATTTCCATCCATAGGTAGCACTTTGCCATGATTTTTATCTGCCCATCCAGCATAGTATCTGAGAACGCTAATACTTTCTGGGAGGTCTACACCATACGAAGAAGAATATGGTTTTCCATTATCCAAAGTTTCTAAAGACTGAAATTATAGACATTCCTCGTTTAACAAATACATTTGAAGTATATGACATATATTAATATATTTTGTATTTTACATTTTAAATAAATAAATGTTAATATGTCATTTAAATCAAATGTTGTATTTTATTTACAGCAATATAAGTTTGATCTCTTTCTAAGAGATCTGCCAGACGATTCAACAATTTGCCTCTTTTGGAAGCATCCATATTCCTCCATGGTGAATTAAATTTAAAAGCAGCTTTAGCTGCTTTAACAGCTTCATTAATATCAGCTTCATCACCTTCCTGCACCTCTGTAATTACTTCTTCTGTAGATGGGTTAATGGTTTTGAATGTTTTCCCTGATTTTGATTTACGCCATTCATTATTAATGAATATCTGCAATTTAAATAATTTGTACAGAATGTTTAAATAAAAATTAAATAATATATAATATAATAATAAAATATTCTGTTCAGTTTACACATATTAAGCAAATTTATAATAAAATGTAAACAGGAACACACATTTGTTTATAAACAAGTATTTAATTTAATTTTAATAAAAAAATAAAAGGACACCAATGCAAATATATTATAAAAAATACTAATGTATTATTAATTTATTGAAATAAATTTTATATAAATTATTTATTTTTACAATAAACATGTTTCTTAGTAGCTTATCGTGTAATTAGCTCACTACACCTAAAATTGACAAGATAATTGCATTCTTTTAACAGCAAAACAAAATTGTGTCACTCATATTATTATATTTTTATATTGATGAAGTTGTTAGCAGTTCAACTCTATCTTCATTACTTTATCAAGAAAGTGATAACTTTTCAATATTTTTTATAGCTTCGAGTCAATACATGATATAAATTACAACCTTGAATATTTTATTTCTTGTATTAGCAGTACTTCATATTATTAAAAAATTATTTTCACACTTTTTTCTATCATAGTATTATAAAGTAATTTCACAGCAAACTTTATTTGTTTGTACAGTTCAATTATCATTTGATGTTTTTTATCATGTTTTAAAGCATAGATAAATTTTGTAAAATCACTGCACAAAAATAATGGTTTATCAATTAATAAAACAAGTTGAACTTATTTATGAAACATTGAGAAATGTTTTCACTTTAAATGAATAAATTAAAATACATTATTATTGCGATGACTTAAAACATTTCTGTGTATATATGCATGTATGTATGTGTGTTTATATATATACACTTTTTTTATTAAACTTAAAATATAAATAAAAAATTCAAGAATGACAGTACCAATCAAACAAACTTTTAAGATGCATTACACAATCTTTCATTTGAGTTCAAATATGTAACCACTACAAAAATTCATTTATTTTTTCTATGATCAATTATAATTATTTTCAATGTTTCTTTTTATAATTTACAACTTATAATTTTAACTACAATTTAAACACTTGCACATGGACTAAAATTAATGTAGGAATATATAGATTAATAATGTTATTAAAAAAATCAGTACATTAATATTTTCTATTATAATTACTCCCTTATTTAAAATTTCACTTCATTTTACAACTTTTCAAATCTTATATCGAATTATACAATAAAATAATACAAAAAATTTTATTTCAAAGCTTGAAATACCATTCGAAACTATTTCGCAGATGTCTACTTTGCAAGAATTTCACTTACGCGTAATTACTACATATGTGCTACACATGTCGAAATCAGTTTTCTGTAACATGCTATTATTTTATAGCATGGTGCTTAAATTGTTATGTAGTTTCTTGTAGCAAAATTGTTTAAAAACATTTAATCTCATAATTCTAATAACACAAATATTAAAATATTCTCGCAACTAAAAAATATTAAAATATTTTGAATCGAAAAATCTACCAGAAAGATTTTTTTTTACACAAAATATTTCACTGGTATTTTTAGATTATTATCTGAATAGACTCCAGCAAATGAACATTTAATACTTCAGGGCATTGAAATCTTAATTCCACAGCACTCCAGTTAGTTTCAATCAATTTAATCACTCAACGCCCATTACAGCATTGCTCTTATTAAATTTGTTGCAATATTTTTAACCTTCGAAACTTTAAAACACTGAAAAAAATAAAAACAGAGTGTGGTGAAAAGTACTGATTGTGATTGAAAATAAATGATCGCATTTCTTTGAACAATGGGAAACAAAGAATCTGTTGCGTAAAATAATAAATAACGAACGCATTATGACAAACATTCATCAATAATTTGAAATGTGAAAAATCGCAGTTACAATTAACCAGTGGAAAATTCCCTTGGTGAACAGCGCTTTGCGAAAGTGTATCTTCTGTTTATTTGGGTTTCAAAACTTACGCCACTGTACATTATAGACGGATTCGTATCGGGTGCCGGAAGTGCTTGGCTCGAAAAAGCACGGCATTGTTTGACGTGTTTGATCAACTTTAACATTTTTATGAACTGTTAACAAAACGACGCACAGAAAACACTGGCACTAATCGGAATCGCCAGGGTGAGTCGAATGTACGCTGGCCGTTCTTCGAAATTGCAACGAACGTATGAAAATAAACGACCGGCTAGATTACGTGCATCTGCGCAACCGTATTGCTTTTACACCACTACTGTTATAGTATTCGACTCGCCACAATAGTGTTTGGACTGCCCTCTTTTCTCCTTAGTCGATCATTTGAACAAAAAGATTTTGATCTCGGAATTTATAATCGGGGAAAATATTATTTGGACTGCATATTTTTGTTTACATCGATTGGACGTTGAATAAGGAAAGGTTTGTTTGTAATTAGGATTTCTTTTATTTAACTTTTAACAGAAACGCATATACATTATTTTATATCATAAAAGCATTGTTATCAAAAATCAAAATCAAAATTGGTAGATAATGTTTTCTTTTATTTATTTGATATCGATGATAATTTGTGTATAACTCTGATGGAGTAAAATGTTTGCGTTGCATTTCAACTGTTGTAAAACTTGTATTATACATTCTCTGTTAACGTAAAATATTGCAGAAATATTTGAAAATATGTATATATATATACATATATATATATTCCATAATTATACACACTTGGAAGAAATGAATATTTCTACTATTCATAAAAAAATATTGTTATAAAAATTATTATACTTTATATGAAATGTGACGAAAAATAAATTTCTCTGTGTATTTATAATTATAGTTATAAAAAAAAATATATATATATATATATTGTAATAAATATTGTCAAAGAGTACAATAAAAATTCTAATAAATTTAACAAATGTATTTGATTGAAGAACAGCGATATTCATTTTACATCAGCGTTAGTACTTTTTGTTTAAAACATAAACATTAGTCAAGATATGTTTTAAAAATGTATATTAATACCAAGTTGAAAAAATACGCTTTGATAATTGGAAAGCTTGGTACTCTTTTAGTGTATCTACAAGGACTATTTTGAAGATGAATATTAACAGGAGCTTTAATTTTTTTTTTTTCATTAAGGAAAGCTTTCATATTTATACATTCCTATTAATATTCATTATCCTTTTAGTATCCCTAGGATATACCAAGATTTTATATTAAACTATTTTAAAATATTTTTGGAACATTTTATATAATTCAGAAAAATATTCTGAGGACATTTGTGAAACAATTTGGTTTATTATAGTTATAAACTTTTAATTACCTGTGTACAAAGTTAATTTATCATATTTTGCAAATTTGTTAAAAAATAAATTTGTAATAAATAGAAGAAATAAATTTTTTAAAATATTTTACAACCGAGCAAAAAAAAATTTAAAGACGTATAAATGTAAATTAGGAATTCATTTTGATAAAAAAAAAAAAAAGAATAAACGACACTTAAGTCTCATTTAAACTATTCATTTGAGATTGGAAAAATTCTTTTAGAGACTTAAATTGATGAGATCTTATGATCTAATTAATTGTTTCTGTGGAAGTGTATTTGTCATGTAAGTAAATGCAATTTAAATCCAAGTTCTGTATAAAGTAATATTATGATTTAAGAATATAGAATTTAAGATATAGAGTACCTGCAAAGTTTTTTCCTTTCTTGATTTACATCAAGCTGGATGACATAGAAGTTTCTGTTCTCTTAAGCTACATGCATGATATATATATGTTGATGGGTATGGATAAGAGACACACCGTAGTCTGCCTCTACCTGAGTGTCTTCGGGTTAATTATGCGCATAAAGTTTCAAAACGTCAAATTAAATTTAAAGTATTTCTGAAATATGACGTGACAAAAAATAATATACCAAACAAATGTTTTTAATCTTACTTGACAAACGATTTAATTTTTATATTTAACAATTTTAAATAATCACATTATTGTTAGAATATATTTAACAAATTAATTCAAGAAATGTTACGAATTTTAAATTGAAAACACAAAATCAATCAGGCTTTATAATTTATTAATCAAAATAAATACAGAATAGTAATTAATTGTGATTAATTGTATGTACTCAAATTGCAATATGTTGTAATTTATAAACAATTATTTATTTAAAACAACAAAAAAACAAAAATTTATTTGTAATAAAATGACACATGTTAAGGGGAGGATACCTTTTAAATTAATTGTACAACGTATTTTTGAATTTTAAAATCACTATCACCAAAGAACTGTAAATTTTTGATTTGACTTTTTCACTACTATTTTTGTTTAATTTATACTTATATTTTTACACTTCATCTGAAGATGGATTATTTGTATAACATATTAAATATTAGTCACCAATACATTTAACTCTCTTCAATACAAAATTGGTTATACCAGAACCATTTTCCAATATAATTTAAAATTACTAATTTGCACGTACATATTTTAAGGTTTTTACGGTTTGTAAGATTTGTACTCTCAGCAATGAAAAGTTTGGAGGTATTTCATGTCATAATATGTAATGAAAAAAGTTTGTAAAGACTCTTTAGAAATTATTAACAAATGATTAAAAGATTTCTCGGTAGATAAATTTATGTATATGGATGACGGCTAATAATTTATTGGAAATCATAAAGTAATATCAGGCTGTGACGAAAATTTAGGGATTCTTAAACAGAAATTTTACAGTATTTATGATGTGTGATAAGAAACGAGCAAAGAACTAATTAAATTTTCATTTTAAATCATAAGTATTCATAAAAAAAAAATAATTTTCAAAGAAAAAAATATTACATTACTGTAAGAATCGAACTTGTGTTTTACTTTGTACGAAGATTTTTGTTATCTACTAGATTACTTTTTTTTAACATGTTATGTATTTTTAGTATATTTACAATGAATGTTTCATTATGATTTTTATACAAAACTTCTTAGAAATTCATTACAGAAATTTTCATAAAAATGCATAAGAATTCTTATGAAATGCTATAAAAATATATATTTCGATTAAATCTAATAAAAATGCATGATATTTCAAGAAACCCGGAAGCATAGCGCGTATTTTCGTACCAAAGTTTAATGCTCTCATGAATCTTTATTATTTTTAATGAAATTTTAATAACTTTGTTACTCGTTTTTCACGGATAATCATAAATATATTTATACTTCATTATTGTTCTGCCATAAAATGTCTATTGCAAGATCTTTAAGTTTGTATTAACGATTTATTTTATTATTATTTTCAATGAACATTAACTTATTTACAAAATGTGTAATAGTATGGATTCTTTGCGCATGGATTTAATATACGCACGCATGCTTTGTGCATTTTTTTCTGCATAGAAAAGTATTGAATTATAATTACATTTAAAATTTGTTCTATTTTTGTATTTAAATTATAATAATTACTAACATCGATTTAAATGTATATGAATAGTGAAAATTTAATTGTCTTATCGAAGATAGTAAACATTTAAAAAACCAATGTTCATCACTAT
>JABFOX010003334.1:0-10432 GCA_022817665.1 Axea sp. ZL-2020
AATACTTTTATATTTCATTAAAATCTTTCATTTATTTAATTTATTTGTAAATACATGACATAAAATTAACAAGAACCATATGGAGTTAACTGCAAGGTGCAAAGAATCGATTACTATTGATAAAAGCACTGTCAGTTTTAGATTGAAAATTCGTCAAAAAAGTTACACAAACCTTTTGAATACATCGACTGATACATAGGCTGAAATACACATGGAGCATTCAATAAGTGTTTAGAAAACCCAAGATATGACATGAATATATAACATCGAAAAAGTTTTTGCTTTTACTAAGCATCATCTCTAAGAAGTTAAAGTCTCAGTTTTATCCATCACATAGTTTATTATATTTAAAAATTAAAAAAATGTATCTAAAATTAATTTGGTTTCTCTCTGTTTTTGAGAAATTAGTGAATATATAATTGAACTTATCTAAACATATAATGACTCACAGATTATAGTTAATTAGAATGCAGAACTGAATTTTAGTACAAACACAAAAGGACAGATTTTTTAAATAAACTTACAAATTTAAAAACAGTTTCTTGTTTCAGTCATTTCTGAAATAAAATTTAGTGTAATTAAATTTAATAATTACATATTTGAATATTATAACTATAATATATATTATTTAAAAGAACATAAATAAATAATATTATTTTAATATATTTATTAATTATTTCCAACGAGCATTATAAGTATCAAGTGGATTTTGTTCAGCCATTTGATAAAGGCTAAGATTCAGCAGTGGGACACAGACGATTGCTCTCAGATAGAATGACCATTACCGTGCTTCGTACAATTCAGTCCTGTTTTCTGCCATACTCAACACTATGTTACAAACGACTCAGTCCTCTATTTCGCAGTGTGCTAAAAAGTTGATTGCGTTGAATAAAGCAAAGAGTCGTTTGACAAAAGTATTGATTACTTTAATCAAAAGATTTCGTGCTTTAGTATGGTGGTACGATTACTGTGTCGTACAGAACTAATTCCTGTTGCTGAATCACTCACTACTTTACTGAGTAACGTTTTCAACGAATTTTCGTTTCAAAGATATCAGTACTTCTGACCGAAGGAATCACTGTTTTGTACTTTTCTATTTGTGCATGAATTAAACAATGTCGAACCACAGAGCCACTATTTCCACAGATTTCATCACGGTTTTTACCCTTGGTAGAAACGGTAGCTTCAAAATTTTGTCACATGAACAGTTTAATTGCGTTTTAACGATCGATGTTAAAACTTTGTAATTTTAATTCTAATCATATCATACATTTTAATTTCTCTTTAATTCTGTTATAAATACAATACAAATGTATAATATAATATACAACATTTATATTATAAATACATCTCTATACCACAACTTGTACATTTTATTAATTGATTGGAATCAAATTAATTGAAATGGCAAATATAAATTGTAATTTTTATGTAATTTTAATTGTATTGTATGCACAGTTTTTGGTTTCTATTAATAATTTATTTTATAGTACAAATTCTTTTATAAATATGTTATATTGTAATACAACGACATTACTTATTTTATTTCATGATCGCACGATTAATGTAAAAATTATTGTTAAATAATGCGTTGTAATAAAAATTCAAAGAAACTCAGATTGATCACTGATATTACAGTCCGATGATTACAAGAAAAGCCACCGAGTTTGACATTTCAATGTGTTACAATAAGAAAAATCAAAAGCATGAAAGTTTTCTGAATAAAAAGTTGTGAACGTGCATCCTAATAAAATTGACTAATAATGAATGAATCATCATTGATGGAATTATACAACAGATCTTAAAAAACCAGATATTTCGTTATTTGTGAAATATAATATTGAACAATTTTACAAAATATCAGCGGTGCATTGATGTTAAGGACTTAGGCAAAATTAATAAGAGATATTGCATAGATAGTTTCAAAAAAAAACTTTGCTTTAATTCAATGTCTTATAGATATTTAAAATTAGTGCAATAGAAGGTAACGGTACAAACGATGCTGCCTTGTGACAGCATTTAGAAATCCACCTCACTTTGTTTACAGTCATGTGGCTGGGAGAAAACTGAATAAAACGCTACCTCATTGTGACAAAGCTCAGAAACCTACCTTAGTTCTGTTGACATTCGCATATTCATCACGTGGTTAAAAAACGACAGAATTAATTAAAAACATTTTGAATGCTCAGACAATGGAGAATGCAACAAAAACCTTTTTCAATCAAAATACATCAAAATTACAAGTGCATGTGTATTTTAATTCGTACATGGTTTGTGAGCAATTTAACGAATTGTTAACAAAATGTATTGTTAGCATTTATTTTTTAATAATCATTCATAATTACATGATTGCAACAATATTTCGACCATTACTGTCTTTATCAAAACTATAGCATAGCATTAAATAAATATTATTGACAGAAAACGTAAGTTATGAGTAAGAAAAATTGGTCGTTCATTTGAAACAATATGAATAATGTGTTAAGGCTTAGAAATGTTCAATTTGAATACAAATTTTGAATACGTTAAATATATCAAATAAAATTATGAAAACCTTTTTTTCATGAAACCTCAACCAAAGATATCGTTTACTGACTTATATTTATAACTCAAATTATATATAGATTGTAATGTATCTCATAATGTAAAAGTAATTTTTATTACGTTCCAGTTTTAATCGCTCTAATTGTTAAAAAACACTTACAATAATTAAGCATATTTGCACAATATTTATTAATTTTTAAACATTTCGTTAATTTTTATAATGCTAAGATAAGATTTAGTTTAAGAAATATTCTTTTAAGCAAAAGTTTAAATTTAAATCCACTTGTATAAGTTTTCTGTTTACAGAATTTCACTTTTACATTTAAATATTTTGTAAATTAAATTACAACTATAATGTATAAAAAAAACGTCCCAGTGAAGTTTTTCCTTCTTATAATTACAATAACTCATTAAAGTTACCTTAAATTAAAATTTTGTTTATTGATTATGTTTAGTTTAATTGATTCATATTTCAGTGGTTAACATTTTAAATGAAATCAGAGATTCAAGATATGTAATATATAGACTTTATTTTTTTCTATTCTGTAAATTGGTCTTTCTGAAATAGTTACTTTTTCAAATCGTTGCATAATTAATGTAATGTTCAAAACATCAAACATTTAGACCTATTAATAATATCAGTTTTATTAGAAAATAATACATTTTATATTATTATTCGGAAGAAAGAAACTTAAATATATGGTAGGATATATGAATATTTAAGAGAATATTTTCACTACAAAGAAAATTGTAAAACTTGCTTCACCCAATGGTTTTCCCAGTTTTTTACATACTGTTTTATAATGTGATAAAAAGTGTAGTTATACGTATAACAATTTTTTAACGTTCATTTTGACATTGTATAGAAATAAACGTGCTGCGAATTTTATATGTATACTTTATATAAGTCATTTCAAAATACAATGTTTTTACAGTAAGTATTGCTATAATTATGTGTTAAATAATGGCATATAACTGCATTTTAATTCAAAATATTTGTTAGGAAAAAATATTACTGGTTGAGTTTTTATTGAAAAAAAATTATTTTGGTGTATTTAACGTATTTGAATTTTGTTGTTCAAATTTGATAAAACTAAAACATTTATCAACTTTGTATCATTAAAAAATGTCATAGTATTTTGTGCATTATACTGTGTATTATATTTTTTTTAATATATTATATATATATATATTTGGATTTTATAATTTTTTTGGAATTAATTTGGAATGCTTCTACTGTTTGCAAAATAATTGAAATATGATGCAATGCATAATACATAAAATATTTTTACATTACGAAGAATCCAGTTATATTAATATTAATTACACGAATGTATGCTGTTTTTTCAAAACAACTGTAGGCAGTTTCTTCGAAAAAGGAACCTTAGCTCGTTCCCTTTTTATTTTTATAAGGGAATATTTTTGCTCATATAATTATATGTTTAATGGTAATATTTTTTCCCATTATGTGTGATGTATGCTTTTTCAAAAAGGAATGCTTTAAGATATATTTTTAGATTTTAAGTTGTTTATAAATAATTTGTTAGAATATATTTTACTCATTGCACAATTGAAGTATAATACATATAATATACTTTTGTGCTCTCAAAATTTATTTCAAAATTGCTTGCAAACTTATCATTATTATTAATATTATAAATAAATTTCATTCATCATAAAATAAATATATATAATAATAATAATGATAAAAATCATTATTATTAATATTATAAATAAATTTATTTAATAAAATTTCTATTCAACAAATACATTACAATTACATGCAACCTTACGTAATTTATAAATACGATCGTTAGATTTAGTTACAGTAATCCTTTTCCGTTACAGCACTGAATTGGAGACTTTTAGGATATTATATGTGCTTGGAAAAATGTCATGTATTCACAAAATCAGTTTGAAACTGAATTGATGTTGAAATATAATTAATTTTAAATTGTTTTTATCTCCTCAAATACGTGTTAGATACTGTAATCAACATTTTACAATTAAAATTTAATTTGATTAGTCGAAAATATCCTTCTCGCAGAAGAGAATCGGTTGTATTAATTATGAATATTAATTTTATATTTTTATTGCAAAAACACATTTTTCGATTTTTTATATTAGTATTGTTAAAATATTAAATTAATAGTTATAAATATAATCACACGATTTTTTGATAATGGAAGATTAGCTTGAATAAAAGAGATTTAACTTTTGTCATGCAGTATATTCTGAGTAGCCTTCTCCATTTTCTAATGTATCTGAGAATAAATAATAAAACGGGGGATATTACCTGACTTTTATTAATAATGAATCAACATTTTTTGTATCAGAATTATGTTAATAATATTTAAGGATGAGGTGATATTATTTTAGCTTGTATAAAATACTGCAATATTCACAAATACGAAGGTAAATACACCAATGAATCAGCTATGATATAATTACATTCTATATTTAACATTTGAATTAAATATTAGTACATACATTATATTGATATTTTCAGTAGTTTCAATTAATTTTAGAAAATGTTCTAAAACAACATTTGGAAATAATTTTTGGTTCTTATAAAAAACTCTTCATAAAAAGTTTCAGCAAAATTTATATTGATCTCAATACTAATATTAAAAGAATAAAATGTCTTGATATTTTGGTTTTATGATTTAAATTTTTTTACATCTTGTTCCGTAATGAAACAAATTCGTAAGCAATATAAAATTTATTACAATTGGAAATTTATTTACAAGTGGAAATACATATACATGACTGTCTTTATATAGTCTATAATTTTAATATTTAACAAATTTTATTTATATTTTTATTTCAATTTATATTCGTTTTAACATTTAAGAACAAAAAAAATGGAATTATTTTTGTTTAAATTTAATTAGAATCAGAGGAAACAAAGTGAATTTGTTTGTTTAATATTTATATTTGAGTTAATTTTTAATATTAAGTATAAACATGTAAAATAATCAATTAAATGTAATAAATAAAACCAAGATTTAAACAGTTATAAGTAAATACACTTATATTATATTTTAATTCAAAATTGAACATTCAGCTTTAAAACTGAAGATTCTATTTGTGTATCAAAGACATTTATTTTTCATTTTGACCAATATTTCTAAGTAGCGTTTCATGAAAGCCAAAGTCCCAATTTAACATTTTTGCAAGCAATCGCAGCATTGTAAATTTCTGTTTATGAGGTCTTGCAGAGCATTTTATTCTCTACAAAATAAAAAACAGTTGTTGAATTCAATTTGAACAAAGTTTTTTAATGATTTCATGAATATTGTACACTTTATGCAATATACATTTTGCATACGCTCAGATCTCAACCCCATTGAGCATGTTTGGAACCCTAATAGGTCGTATAAAAAATTTGGAAAGACTCAACAGATCTTCAACAACTTCGAGAAACATTAGTTTGCATCTGAAATACCATTCCGCAAAATGCAATAAGGACGCGCGTATCTTGCTTTAAACTCGTGTAACCTTATTATAATTGAACGTAACAACTTTTTTAAATTTTGTAGATAATGAAATGCTCTACAAAGTTTGGTTTTTATATTGGTGGAAATGAAAAATAAATATAAGAATTTTAAAGTCGAAAGTTTATTTTTTAATTTAGACAAATATATATGCCACTATGCTGTATTTTGAAATAATTATGGAAATCTGAAAATCGATAAATTTTTGTCAAAGCTAAAATCGCTCTTTTTTTGCGCGCAGTATATATGTTGGTACTAACATAGATTGTTTCATGAAATGTTCAAATTCAAAATATTATTTTGCATTTAAAATATTTTTAATTATCTTACTAACATAGTAAATTATATCAAACTATAAAAAACACTTTATTTATTGAGGAACTTGTCAAAAGCATGTAGCTATATTTTATAGGGTGTTATAGTCATTAAAAAAATACCAAAAAATACCAATGAAAAAACTGCATAGTAAGGCGAAACTGTAAAAAATTATTATAGTTTTCTCTGGCGATATAATACCTGTATATAACTGGCGAACTGTACAAAATTAAGACAAACAACTGAATTTTAGGATATAATAATCAGTATTTATAGGCAAAAGATAAGTAACTAAACTACAATTGTAAGATGTGACAATATGGGATATCATTATGTACTTCAAAGTTCGAACAGCTGTGAATGGCGTGTTGTCTCTCATTTAATAATGCATTACGAATACTGAAATTGAATTCATAAAAGAAAGTTTAGAACGTAGGGTTTAAAACGTAGTAATAATCATGTATTGTTTCCTTCTTTACTATTATTTACAATAAAGATACTTACTAACAAAGAAAGAAATATCGAGGTCTCAAAATTCCAAAAATGAACGTCGCGTACCATACGAAACGCCGTATGTGAACTTTGCCTTATCGAGTGATCTATCGCGATCTTTGATAAATGATTCAAAGCGGCGTTTTGTGATATCCATTGGATTGATATTTCTGTGTCTGTCTAATCAAGATCATCATTTCTATAACATTCAAACATTTTATATGCTCTTTGCAATAAAGTTTCATCACCATAAACTTCTTATAGAAATTGATTTGTTTCAGTTGCAGTTTTCTTCGGGTCAAAGTTGTGAAAAAATACACGTCAGAAAAACAGCTTGTCGATTCATGTTCAATCGACTGTAAAAATTCTTATCTATGATAATTGAATCGATATCAAAAGTAGCTAAACGCGAACCATCCGTTTTCACTATCAAAATTTCCGGTTTTGAACCGTTACTCTTTGCCAGCAGTGAACAGTAGGAATTAAATTTATCGCTTAATAATTATTCGAAAAAGTTAAAATATTTATAATAAGTTTTGTTTTCGCAGTTACCGAGTTTCATGGATGATGTTCAATATTGCTGCGATATAATAACTGTATTTTTTCAGTGGAATTAATATTGAGAAAAGTTTGTCGAGTTTATACAAAAACACGTACACACGCAAACTTCTTTTCATTCAAAATATTAACTTGCATCATTTTGCACTCGTAATATATGAAATAGTTTCACCAAGTAAACTTTTTATTGAACCTGATAACAGTCAAGAACTCGATTATAACCTAAATTAATTTATGGTATTCGTTTCAATCTGACTTAAACTTTTGTAACTGAAATATAAATTGAGTAACTCATTATTATTGCTATTGTAAAATGAGTAAATATTACCAGCATTATATAACCCATGCAAAAAAGTTAGGTAATTGTGGAGAATTCACCCCCTCCCCAACATAGGGTTTTTTTATATAAAATCGATGCGTTTTTGAACTCTGATTAATAAATGACCGATGATGAATGTGGGGGAAATGAAGCGTTCTCGAGATATTCGAGATTATTTTTGCGAAATATGCAGCATCCATTAAACGATTGAGAAAATGCGATTATTATTCATGAAATCGATGCAGTTTTTAACGGTGATTACGAATATGAAAGATTTTCTGTAAAATCTTTAACCATTTCCAAAATATTTACGGTTTTCGGTATGTTCTAAACCACAGCTCATAAGCAGCCCGTGTAACGGCAAAGATCTTTTACTTCGAGTTTAGTAAGTTTAGTTAGTTTTGTTAGTTTAGTTAGTTTAGTTAGTATTATTTGAAGATTATATTTTATAAAAACTAACAAAACCAACTAAACTAACAAAACTAGCAAAACTAACTAAACTAACTAAACTCGAAGTAAAAGACCTTTTTAATCAGCGTCAAAAAACCCATCGATTTCATATATTTTGGAAGGATGAATTCTCCACAATTACCAAAAGTTAATATTAACTTAAAAGATTTCAACTCTGCTGGCAAGATTTACTGCTTACACATTCATTTTTTTCGTTATGCAACAACTCAATAATTTATTAATAAAAATCACAAATAGTAAATAAAATGCATACTTAGTACGCATTTAGCGAACGCTGTTAAACCAAGAGATTACTTCAAAAATATTTTGTACTTTGCTCGACTTCAGTGTACGCGCTTTATGACAAATGTACTTAATGTTATTGAATATTCAATTCTCAGTACATTTTATTCATTCTGATGCAAATTAGCTCCCTGTTTACAATCTAGTTGTTCAAACAAAGTAAATTGTAATTATAGAAAAAGCTATTACATTTTACTATTAATTAATTTAAAAACTGTCTTCATAATAAAATCGATTTATGGCACTATGCTCGCAAAACTTATTACAACCATTATTAACAAAATATACAAGTACATTTAAACACTGTCCATTCTGAGCTAATATTTGTACCGATATTGATCGACATATAATTCACGAAAATATGTATTTGCTTATAACGCAGTTAATAAATAATGCATTAAATAGATTTTCAATATACATTTGTGAAGCGCTGATTGCATACTTTCAGCAACATACATCACAACGCAGTGGCACAATCATCGTTTCATGATACAATCAGATTAACATAATTATTTCATAAATTTACTGATTTTATTGAAAACACTGAGCGCTCCGCGAAACTCAGTAAACATCTGATTTTTTTCATAAATCAAATCTGGATAATTAGGTCAGATACAATACTAGTTTATATCACAACTTCGTGATGATTTATTACAAAATATGATAAATAAAGCAAATTGTTAAATAAAATTAATAACAAAAAATTAGTTCATGAAGTTCATTACAATCAATCAAAGGTCATGTTAATAATTGATATCATTTATCATTTACCACTTATCGCTGTTTAATCAGTTATAATTCTTCTCTGATGTATATAAGTAGCTTACACGTTTTGATTGAAAAATATCCTTTCAGTTATTAGTAACTTTTATTACATTTATTTGATTACAATGATTTAAACGCTGAGCAAATTTTCCATTTCAAAATCTTATATCATATATCGTGCTCATTATTTAAAGAATTTTATTTTTAAACAAGTCTAACAAATACACGTTAATATTCGAACACGTCTTAAAAATTTAAATAATAGTACAGTTCAGATATTCGAACGGTGGGGAAGTTCGAACAAAATCAATAATTTAAACATTCGAAGAACCCTACGTTCGTATAATTCATACGTTTTACTGGTACAGATATTCCAACATAAAATGGTGATTATAAGGTTGTAATTTTATAATTTTAGTTTAATACTGCAAGAAAGCTTTTTGTTTGCCATTTTTAAAAATGAACATGAGAAATGAGATAACTGAAAATGTTTGAGAAATCTGAAAATATTCAAAAGCGTTTAAGAAAGACTGGAAAAAGTAACAAACAGACCGAAATATCACATTTTAATAACATATATATTATTGATGTTATATATTTTTTATTAGTTTTATTATCTTCTATATAATTTTATTGCTAAAATATATATGTATTAAAATAACGAGATATATAGTAAACGATGTGTTTATACATGTATACTCATTTATTTGTATCTTTCTATCACCTGTAACTTTTCGAGACTTTTTCAGATTCTTTTTTTACACATAATCAGACATTTTCGAAATTTTACAAATTGTTCCAATATTTTACAGATGTCATTTCATATTAGACAAATTCTGCGCACTGAAATTTGAAACTCAATTAAAATTAAAACTATTTGATATTGTCAAATTTTGTCAAACATTTTATATTTGTATTTTGCTTTGTATGTAAAAATTACAATGAAAACCTCTATAAAGTAAATATTAACTTATCATTATTGCCATTTAAATCAAAGTTACTTTAAATTAGAATTTTTAGATATCTTACTTTTTTATGTTTTATTATTATTATCTTCATCAGCATCATCACCATCATGTGTGATTTTCGGGGAGAACACGAGTTAAGTGGCAAGAGTTTGTAGGTTTTTAAGCGGTAAAAGCCCAACTCACCGCGCTGAACTCTGTTTTATTATTATTATTATTATTAT
>JABFOX010003335.1:0-10430 GCA_022817665.1 Axea sp. ZL-2020
ATAGCATTAATTTACTCGACTTCGTTTACACAGAGTTGTCGATGCGCGTAAATTGCACAGAACATTCATCGTTCGTATAAATGAAACTCCCAGTAAAAGTATAAATCACGCAATCTGTTTGTCCTTTCAGCCAAATTTTCCTACCGGGACTCGTATTTTCATAGCGGTGCATTCGTTCTATTAGTTATCATAATCATTTTTTCATACTCCGAATCACGATGTGTGCAGGACCAATGAATGTTACTATAAAATGATGATTAAATTGTTCGGTACATCAATTGATACAACGAATTTAAACAAATGTTTATTAAACAATGCAATTGTTAAAGCTCTAGAGATTAATGTGAATAATAAATTAACGTCTTTTTATAATAATAATAAATGCATTTTACGACAAAAAAAATAGACTAAGATATATATAAATATTATTAAATATAGTGTCCAAAGTTTCAAATCATTCTGACCCTTTATCAAGGACATGCAGAAATAAAACGAGTGTATGTATATATATATATAAACTAATTACGTTAAAATCACTTGAAAATATCAATAATGCGTATATTGCATAGAATCCAAGACGTTTGTGTGAAACAAAAGTAAAATCAGTTTTTGAAATGTTTCCCATAAACGTCTTAGATTCTATATGATATACATATGAATGACATTTCCAAGTGGTTTTATTACGATACAAAATGTAAACTGTTTATATATATATCTTTTATTCCTGCATGTCTTTGATAATGAATCAAAATTATCCGAAACATTGGATACTACTGTGTTTAATAATATTTCTATATATTTTAGTTTGCTTTTTGTCGTACAATTTATTTATCATCCAGAGATTAATGCTAGACTTTGATTTGAAAAACTAAGGTCTTACTTTAAGATGTAAATATGCATTGTAATAAAAAGCACGCGTATAATTATTACTCGCAGATGCACAATTAAAATAAATAATTCGAGAGCATTCCATGTATTGATATTGCAGATATTATGCCAATCTTAGTTACTGATATTGCGCCAATATGTGTTATGGGTATTTTGTTTTAGAAAATAATAATACACAATACGTTGGCGCAACGTCAGACGCTATTGCAGGACGATCACTTGTTTCATATATTGGAACGACGTTTGAAATCGGTGTTAAGATACATCGCAATAAAATTATTTCGTCGCATAAATTAATCAGTTTTAAAATGAAGGGAGAGTCGTATCAAATGTTGAATTGAAATATGCAGCTTATGCACAAATGAGAATAAAATTAATTAACAGGAAACTGAGTAACAATGAATAGATATTAGGGTGTATTAATCACTAGTGATTAAATACCATTTATTATAATTAAATGTACAGTTACGGTTTACTTAAATAGCAAATGAAGTTGCAGTTTATTCAAAACCGGCTATAATTAATTGTCTTCTTAATTGGCTCATCGCAGAGACGAAGACGCGCGGCAAAGGGATGACTGTGTATGTTGTTTCAACAAGAACTCCGAGATAAGCGACGAGGCGTTCGTTAGCTGGCTTGCAAAATTCAACGAGCGTTTGATCCGAGATGATCGCAAAGTATTAATGCTGATTCATAGAAGCAGAATCCAAGCCTCCGGCGATCCTCGTCTTAGCAATATTAACTTTCTCTTTTTCCCGAAAGACTTCCCGATGACGTTGCGCCCGTTGCGACGCGAGCTCTTTCACTACCTTAAAATGATGTACAGGTACAGAATTAATTTTTATTTTGCCGGTAATCAAGTTTCATTACGGTCAAAAATATAAGACCGTTTGCGGGAAAGGACACTTTCTCGACAAGCCAGGTCAAAAGTTGATACAATTTCAACCGTGGTGCTTTGATTGATACTTTGATTGACACTTTGATTTTTCAATAACAGCAACACGAAAAAGGATTACACTTGTAAAATTACACGCCGGATAAAATTAAATTAATTTTTCTAAACATTTACATAAATTTTGAATTATTCGACCGATGCGCGAAATTGTTCAATAAAATAAAACGTAAAATGTGTTCCTCTCTTAAATTGAAATTACATTTCAAGAATTTCGCAATTAAACTGTGAATGAATGAACCCTTGAGTGGGGTTTCAAATGGAAAATAGAAATCGTAACAAAAATTAGTTTCGTGTACAAATTAATTCTGTTTTTCTATGCAGTATACAAATTGTATATTATCTAACTACTACCTATTCAGCAGCGTAGAGATTTTACCATGTTTAATTTTACTCGACTATTTAACAATGATTTAATAATGAATTGGTTTTTATTATAATACAGCCTTATTTCATTGCATGTTTCATAAACAATAAGGTAAAACAAATAAAAAAACAAATCATATTGAAGTATTTTTTAAAAGAAAGATTAGTTATTAATATTTTCACACGCTGTCAAATAATTACAGATTGACTTTAATTCAGATCGAATTAACAGTATTTTTTATAATGTTAGATTCCTCTGAGTTTTTATTAGCCATATAAAATTGTAAAAAGAAATACCTTTTATACTTATAAACGAATTATTCGTTTTAATTATTGTTCGTCATAATTGAAATCCGTAAGCTTGTTGATCTTCGCACAGTTAATATTATGAGCAAACAATAAGTAATTTCATCGAATGCACTTTAATCCAAAGACAAGAGTACGCGAAAGAAATGAAGAAAGGCCATTCAGGGATTTGGAGTTTGAATCGTATCGCACAAACCCTGGTGCATTCCTGGGAAAGTATCCCAAAGGAACTGATAATATCAAGCTTTCAAAAGACAACTTTCCGAACCGATGAACGTTTTCTCGAACTCTCAAATCCAGATTTTTGGCATACGCTCAAGCCTGGAATAAGTTTTCGTAAATTTGTCACGTTTGATGACGAGCTTTCAAACGAACCGAATCCCAGTTCTTTGAATCATCAGATCATATCGCAAGTGTTTTACGATCTCAGGTAAATATTCAGAAGTGGATTTAAATGTTAGTAGTCAGGGCTTTCAAATTGCAATATAATTTAGATCCCGTAAAAAGAGGCAAATCATGACTTGTGATGACGAGCTAAAGAGCAAGAACATTGCGATGACGGAGAAATTAGATGACAAAAACCAAGAAACAGAGAGCGACGGTAACTCTTGTGTCATCTTAAATACAGTGAATGATGGATACAACCACAAAGATGATGAAGTAGATTGTTTTTCAGTACATTCTAAATTAACATTGTTATGCATTAATTTCAATTGTATATTTTGTCTTGGATCAATTCACGTAAAAAGCAACAACTCGTAATTAAAATATTCCCTGTAAAACCGTAATTTAACATTTAATTAAAATTTTAACTGGAATTTATTGTATAATGAAAAGGGCAAGTTGATTAAGGTGTACATATTTATCATTTTCAAACGTCTAAAACATTTTAGTCTGATTGCAATTTAAATCAGTTTAACGTACTTATAAAATAATTATTAAAATATGCATTAATCATGCTACCCAAAACTTATGTTTATATGGTAATTACGAAACCGTACAGCTTGGCTCTAATTATCATAATTAAAACACTGTATCATTTTCATTAACATTGTAAATCATTACAGATGAGCACTTCTAGCAGTAGCAGTGTTCGAAGCATAAACGACTACCCTAAGCGAGAAAAGTCTTTATTATTTGATAATACGAGCCATAATTGTCAAGGCGAAATTACTTTGAACACAAACCGAGATGTTTTAATGTCCGAGCCCGGTTCCTCGAGCATGGACGTTTCCTACTCGAAGCTACGTACACAGCTATTAGATACAAATTTAATTCGTTCACTTAGCTTGTCTGCAAAATCCTCTGAAGCAGTAGTCGATGAAATTTTGCCTATAGAAACCTCAATGGAGAATAATTCAAAACAATTATCCTCTTATTCTTCGATCTCTATGTCGAATAACAATGTTATCAAAGAACAAGAACTTGTATTGCAAAAAGTAAATCATTTACTTGTATCTTAAATTAAAATAGCATGAAGATATAGTTCTATCGTTAAAAACGTTATAATAAAACTCTTTTAAAATTAAATCGCTCCTTTGCAGGCCAGCGATAGCAATTCCGATCAGATTGAAAAAACTGATGGTTCTCCATTTAGATCACGTTTCAATTCAAATCTTAGCGAAAACAGATCAAATAATTTGTTCGATAACTACAAAATAAATAATGCAATTGAAGGAATCCCGGAATCTAACTGGTCCAAAATATTCGAGAAGACTTTTGCTTTTGGCAAAGACAGTCCGAGGAATTATCCTCAACAGGACGTCTTCAGAATTGAAACTAGAATATCGCCACGAAACAAAATGACCGCGCCATCGAAAAGCGATTCTGAAGACGGAGACGAAAGTTGTTAATCGAAATTCCTCTACGCAATGTTCTTTGCGAATCAGAATAAAACAAATAACAATAAAATAAATAAGTAAATGATTAAATAGTCAAATTGAAAATAAACGCGGCCAATAATATAAAAATAGGCTAATCATCTAATTCTTTTCAAATGGTGTAATAAAATCGTGAGAATTCAATAGACATTTACTTGAAATTTATTGATCTATGAAAAAAGATTTTCTGGGTCATAACTCTATTAAAAATTACATTGAAACAATGTCGATTATTTTAAGGATTAGAATATTCAACATGAAGTTATTAATGTTAATCTTTACGGATTTATTAGATTTATCTAGAAATGTTGCTTGAGTTGAATAGTAAATTTAAGGTCAGATAACCAGAACAAATTTGAACCATGTCTGGTACACAGTTCCATTTACATTTAATGCAATATAAATCAAATTTACGCGATTTAAAGCATTAAAATCTTATTGTACATATAACTAGAAGTTGTACAACCGCTTTCGTCAAAAATGAAACTTTTTTTCGTCTATGAACCCGATTAAAGTTTTATGAGAATTATGAGAACAATGATTAAAATGTTTCTCAACAACATAATTACAACGAACAATTTCTTAACTTCCAATGTACTTTAGACATTCAAGTTCGTATTTGAGTTAATCATTAGAATACTTGGAGATTAATACGTAGCGTGTTCCTATTTAATCAATAATATTTTAATTTATTCTTGATGAGATTATTATTAGTTATTCAATTTTAATTAGAATTCAACAAGTTATAACATATATTGCATTAATCAAATTCGGCTTATGCAAATAGTATAAATGCAATAATAATTATGCACGCATAACCGAACATAGATAATTATGAAAAACAAATATATCATTTGAATTTAACAAATAGGCACTTATACAGAGCAATAAAAAACAATCATGTATTATTAATTAATAATGAAGTATAATTAATTATTCATTATCAAAGGCTAATAATTTCTGGTAAATATTTTATTCAAGCAGCATTATGTTGATAGTTAATTATATTAACGATGTTCTTAAATTATTTTACATTATTCGTGTAGTAATCATATCGATATTGGAATATAATATTTGTTCATTCACTTTCAAATGCAATTATTATCCAAACTAAACAATATCTCTCAAAATGGCATTAATAGATTTACCTCCGTTAAAAAAGTGCTTTTGAATGGTATGCGAAGTCGGTCTACGCGAACCTTTCAAAATATTCGCCTTCCTTTCTTTGCATTCGTTACAACGCATCACCATAAATAACAACATTAAACACACGTTATTAGCATTGACTTGCAATATCAATATCGTCGCGTTTTATGACAATGTCACGAGACACGTACGACAACGTAAATCGCACGAACTATATACTTAGGATTGCACTGCGAGAGCGACCACCTGGACTGCGTGCAGCTGATGGATCGAAATTTATAACGCGTCCTTGCTACTCCAGGTTATAATTTACCTTATGCGCTTGACCGAAAGATACATTGAAAACAGTTTGAAAAATGCAAAATAATTGCTAATTTATTAATCACCGATTTATTTTTCAACAAATATTAACTACCATAAGTTCAGTTTTCATTTCGCACGTAGTAGAAGAGATGAATATACTCATATTTAAAACAGAAAACTATGTATATAACTTTCATAACCAAATAATATATAGAACACAGTTTAATTTTTTGATATAATAATATAATTTTCTAGTGATTTTTATAATAACAATGATATTATACAATAACTGTCAAATAATTATTCCTGTTGTTAAATTTAATTTTATTTAATAGTTCAGTTTGTCATAATTAATAACTTTTATTATACTAATAATTATTTCTCAAAAAAAGTATCTTTAATAACATTATATTTGTAAAAAGAAAAAAAAGGACTAGGTTCTGCAAAATAATTACTATGATTGATATGAGAGTAAAAAACTTACTTTATTGATTCTCAAAAAATAAATAAATAAATAAATATAAATATTCCATCGCTTTGGTAATTCACGAAAACAATTAAACGAATGCACTTGTATGATTTCAATGATAAATACACATTACAGGGAATACAAAATAAAATTATTATAAAATAAGAAGATATTAGTAACAACACACAATTTATAGTAACAAACAGCGTGCATTAGTACAGAAAATATTATATTTTACGCTCTGCATGAATTAATGATGAAATATTCGAGAGTTAATATTTAAAACAAGCATTTATATTTATTATGAAATTAAATAAACTTTTTGTATCCATGTGTTTTATTTCTATCAAGAATAGAACATAGAAAGTTAATTATCGAATTAATTTCATCAACGACATCCATCCATCATACCTAAGTGCAATTTATTAAACAATTAACTGAATCGTGTCTTGATTCATGGGTCGTGATCTCCATTCATTGGAGAAAATAAGAATGTACTGACAAATTAAACTTCGATTGATTAATCGAACAATCGGACAAAATATTTAATACTCTATTAACACTGGTGTTTCTCGAGTATTGTATGTTAAATTAATCATTTCTCACTACCGATATCACTGGTTTCCGCTTGAATAAACTTTCGAACGTCATTCCATAAAGTCGTGTGCATTGACATGCACCGTGTAATCAAACGCGAAAACATACCTGGCACTGAATTCAATTTATGGAGTATAGTCATAATAAGTAGCATTTGTAACTTATATCTTTACTATAAGTAATTTAATTTTAATCAGATACAACATTACATTATTTAAATTATAATTGAAATATCGCTTCTCTTTTTGATTGCATTACATTGCAAATTGAATTTTTATCAAAACTGTTTCTTATTGATGACACCATCTTCGAATTTTTGAACAAATTATTGCAAAACCTTAAAAAATGTAACAAATATTACAATACAAATGACTATTTCTATAACAAGCATTGATTAATGTAGACACATCTTTTTTGGACATTTTTCAATACATTTTTGACAGTTTCACTTCATTTAAAATAATATAATGTATAAGTAATTGGTATATTGTATATTTAATTTAAATTCCCACTTCTTTTATAATTGCCAAGCACGTTGATTAAAAGAATTCACTAACTTCTATAATAAAATATTTAGTTTGTTGGAAAGTGATGTTGTGTCTAAAACTACACGGATAAAAATCGACTGATTTATAACTGAGGACTTAAGGGTAAATTCATTAAGTTGTCTTACAAGATTAAAGCACGCTGATTCGCTGTCCGTTTCTCAAAGCTTATCGGATTATCTAATGACTCTCGAGAAATGATCGATTGAAAATACATTATCGTTCATACAATCAATAATCTGTAAATATGTATTTATTTACTACAACATTGATCGAAACATATCTAATCGGATACATAAATATTTCAGTGTTGTGTTTATTAAAATTTAAAAATATGAGAATACAAAAAATCACATAAAAGCAAGCAATTTTGATGTCTGAAATCAATGGATTATAAGTTATTTTTTATACCTGGGCGTTCAAGTAGACACTATAAATTTCAACTGACTCGGAAAATTAGGAAAATAAGATTTTTAAATTGATTTATGCATAACAGTATACATAACAGATCCAGTTCTTACATACAGTATTTTGATGAAAAAATATTTTAAAATTAATGCCATGATTTGTAAATGGATCTGCAAAATTTAATCTAAATGATATTATACTAAGATATTTATTTTGAATAATTTAAGTTATATTGATACAATTTCATATATATATATATGTGGTGTTCAAATAATAGATCTATTTATCAAAATAGAACAAATTAGTAATAAATACAAAGTCTTTAAAATAATTAAAGAATGAATTATTTTATAATAAATTTTAATAAATGTTAATGATTAAATTAATTTATTAACAAATGTATTATTAGTAAAATATGTTTTTTATTGAAACTTAAAGATACGATATTTGAACTTTGTAAAAGATACATCAATTTTCGCAAATATAAAGTCTTTATATATATTATTCTGAAGTCTATTCAGACATATATTCTACTGAAAAATGCAAGTTTTTAAACGATATGATGATTAATTGAATCAAATACTTTCTTGAAATCGTTATAAATACTATCAACCTGTATACAATTTTACAGCAAATTTAAAATGTACTAAATATAACAAAACAAATTCATGTCTATATTTTTCTGTTTAATAACTCCAAATTTATTACTCGTTAAATAAGGTTAATCTGCTTTTTTAAGTGTCATTAATATTGATAAATTTATAAATTGTAATAATATGTAATAATGCCTTCTAATAACAATTTATTAAAAAGAATTTCAAGTATGAAAGATAGAATAAAATTGGAATTTTTTATTAAAATAGATGGTATAGCATCTGGGCTGAATTGCGATTCAGCAGATATCTAATTTATTTATAAATTCACCTCATTGACTGTAATTTCTAGATTATTATATAACACTGACGAAAGTTCTAGTAAAATTTGATTGCTTATAAAATAAACTAAAATAATTTACAAAGTCATTTACAGTATTTACTACACTTATAAAACCATATTTTCAGTTGTACTACATTAAGAATAGCATTAGTAATTTATATTAAATTTATATATTTCCAAAAGTATTTTATGTTTAATATTATAAAATATTCTAGGTAATTTATTACATGTATTCCTTAATTTAGAAAAAAAAACATTATAAGATGAAATACTAATTTCATTTTTATATTCTTTACATGTTTTAATTTCCTAGTTTATTGGTATTATAAACTCATTTTCATACCATGAAGGAAAGTTTTATTTATTCAGTATCTTTTTCAAGCCATACAGATATAATATCACTCCGTATAAGCAAAAACATAAAGTAAAAATATAAGCTTCCGCAAATAAATTGTCAACATTAACAGTTTTAATTAAAGTACTCAGATCAATTGATTGCAATTATTAAATTTTCATACTAAATATCTTTTAAAATATTAAGGAAATTTTAACGTAAAAGCTTTCCTTATATTCATAAATAATATTTATATTTATTTATATTATATCAATATTCATCAGTCCATTTAGTCCGCGTATGTATATAAAATTAATCTTTGGATTAACGAGGACATTTTAATATCTTTGTTGCTTTTAAATAATAACATTTCTCTCGTTTAGAGTCAAGTTTAACCGTACATAGTTGTCCGATGGTTAAAATATTACTATTAATGCAATTGCGTAATTTATATATATAAATTTTAATCGCTCAAAATATTGATATTCCTCTCTTAGAATCGGTCAAAAAGTAAATAAATAATTTCAAAATTCATTTAAAAATTAATTTTATTTCAGACGTACATCTGTAAAATGACAAGTGGTCGGGAAAATTAAAATACAGAATTAACAATAAAATATGTCATTCGAAAAAACAATAAAATGGGATCCGATAAAGTTTAAAATACACGTAAATATAATTCTCTGTTGATTTATGTTAACTTGGATTCACGAAACATATAACTGATATATATTTTTTTAAATATATATACATAAATTTTGTGTATATATATATAATATATATATAACGCTCGTAATATGTTACATCTTGATACTTTAATCGTCATGGCGCTTATACAAATCATCCTATACACATGCACAATGTATGTCGTCGGTTAACACACGTTTGATCATTTTTAACATCGTTTGAAGCCCATCCCAGTCTAAGCATCGGTTTTAATTTGCATCTCGGTAGAGTTCGCTTTTATATACACATACTTTGCGAATACCAATCGAACAAATTAGTCGCTACTCGGTGTAATGTACCCTCCCCTCAACCACATCGTGAATTCCATGCACGACTACGATATTGCTACCCGTTATCTTATCAAACACCGAAGGATACAAATGGTTTCATATTCAGACTAAATTTGTCTTGTCGATTTTCAAATAAAAAAAAAAAAAAACAAACAAAAAAAAAAAAAAAAAATGATACATTATTTTATTTAACCCTATTTTTTTAAAAAAAAATTTCACACACTCCACAAAAATATCTTTTTATCCAATAACTTATTATCATATTTTTACATTCATTTCTCCTC
>JABFOX010003336.1:0-10430 GCA_022817665.1 Axea sp. ZL-2020
CGCTCTTTTACAAAAATCTTTAAATCTGGTTTATGTTTCACATAAATCATAATTAGAGCTACAATTACCGGCTATTACTTGCAGCCCAATTAATGCAATTATGGCAGCTTTGGACTTTTGATATACGCTGTAATATACATCTTAAATTCAAAACTGATTTGTATAATATTACAAACACAAGTCCAAACATTGAAATCAATTAATTACATTGTGTATTAAAAATGGAGTAATTGTAGTATTATTTGTTTTAAATTGTGTTATTAATTTGTATTATTATTATATAATGCAAATTAAGCTTGTAAGTTTAATTCGAAAAATGTAAAATTTAACTTTAATCGCAACATAACTTTTTTGTCAATAAAAAATTTGACACAACTATTTAAATAATGATATCTCATTGAATAATTTATTACAAACTAATTAAATCAAAACTAATCCTCGAGCTTATTTTCGAGCGTGGAGAATTTATTCTAAATAGTCAAGGAGCCGTAACAAATCTCAATTTATAAATCATCGACTTGACTCATATGCTTCAATCGTATTAATGTTTCAGACACGGTCGATTATTTTCTCTTAATCAAAAAATACGTCGGAGAGGGAATTACAAATAACTTGGTCTTAAATGCTGATATTTATAGTTATCGTGGAAAAAAAGAAAAATTTTCCCTACTAAAGTCACGTTTCGTAAAACCGATAGAAAAAACTTGCATAATTAATTTCAGTGCCTTAGTGTTTGTAATCATTTTAGATTAAGAAATCAAAAAATATATTATTTATTTATTTATTTAAAAAACATCACAAGACATTCATATTTTAATTCACGAGATTTGAATGTACGATTTTTTGATTCTTAAAATCATCTTTATTATTGAACTAATCAGGTCTCTTCAACTGAAGGTATTTTTCAGTACACAGTATTTATTAATTTATATTAATATTTATTAAACGTCTTAAATACTCTCTTTTTTCTTGTAATTGTGTATGAATAAATGTTGTAACTGGATTTCTTTTGAAATAAAGAATTTGTTTGAAATAAAAAATTGCAGTCTAATTTAGTTGAATTCACAGAAATTCTTTACACAATTATGTAAACATTTTTCATAAACATAAATTCTCTCGAAAATGCCAGTGGTTTCGTCGCGACGGTCAGACGATGACATACGCCCTGTCAAAGGGACTGTTTGTGAGGACGGTTTCCCTCGGTTTCGCGCGTGTAAAATTTCCACCTCATTCTGATGGTGGTATGCACTATGTTATTTGTTCTGCATTGTTATTCTTGGGTTTTACTTAGGTTTGCTCTGGCGGCAAATATAAATAATAATCCATCTGAAAATATTTCAGTATTATTATTTATATAACAATTTAGGTATTTAATAACTTGCTTTAAATAGGATGAACATTATCTCAAGAAATGCTTATTCATTTTTTGATAAAATTTAGTGTGATTAACAGTTATAGCACAACTGTTTTTAAAAATATCAGATACGAGAATTACAATATTAAACATTGTTATTATCTATAATATATATAAAATATAATAATAAAATTACCAGACACCAATTTTATTGCGTAAAATTAATACAGTTTAAAATAATCTGTTTGAATTTTGAAATTGTGGTTTGAATTTATTTTTTTTTTTTTTACAAATGAAATAAAAAAGAGTGATGCTCAACACCAGATTTTCCAATTTTTATTGATACAGGTTTTATTAATTGATCTCTTTTTCACAGACCTATTTTTAAAGCAAAGATACAAGCTTCTCTCATTTTAAAAATGTATACTTTTAGACCTTTTAAAATACCAATATGCCAAACTACGTGATATGTTTTGATTGGTCAATGAAATTGTTTTTCTTTACTCGTTGAAAGCATTTAGACAGATCCATTTTTCTATCATCTTATTTTACTTGAAGCGAAAGATCCAAAAAATCTTAATAGTTTCAATGTATTTTAATTTATTTCATTTTTATTTTACTTCTCTTGTGAATATTTGAAAATGTACAATATAAATGTACTCGCGACTTTATACATTTAAGTATTTAATGTTATTTTTCATAAATGCTTAATTTTGCAATATACATTTAATACAATTTTTTTATCATTTTATATAAAAATTAAATCTGTTCAATAACCGTGCAATGAGATGAACGCCCTAGTAACAGACGTAGTCCTTACCGTCACTTTTTTTCTTAAATTGCCTAACAATATATTTTTGTACATTAATGATAAAGTTTAACTAACTGTAACAAATATTTGTAAATTATGTAAAACATTATGTGTGTTTATAATAACGTACTAGTGTTCATAATAGAAAAATAAAGCCATGCAGTTTACTGGGCTTCATATATTATTCATTAGGACATTTACTTTATACAGAATAAGAAATATAGATGTAAAAATTATGTTATTAGAACATCATAAATAATTTGACACAACTCTTATTTGAGAAAGTTATACGTTATACAGCAAGTGAATTATACTCGTAATACGTTTTGGAATGAATATTACTCCAAATTATTTTTACTGTTCAATAATACTATCATACAGATAACATTTTAATTTACTAATTAATTAATAAATTTAAAATAAAAATATTTTTAATCAAATATGTTCAAAAATAAAAATTTGATTTTATTTACCAAAGTCTAAAGTATCAAGCAAGTTTTTCAATGAAGGAATCAAGGAAAAAGAAAGATCGTATTTCTCTCCAACCACAGTGAAAATAACCCCCTAAAAATGCCGAATATCCGAGACATTTTGATAACGTATTTAAATCTTTGAGGAATTCTAAAAATCTTTCAAGCTGAAGAACGTGAAATTTTAAAATCGTTCCTTCGGGTATTTTTGTGCAACAATCTGATAATTCGATTAGCCCAATGAAATATCGCATGACTCGAGACGTTTGGTTATTTTTAACAATGCATTTCCCCCGCGTGAAACATTTCCATCTCTTCCCACATCTTATGAAATGTAGAAAATTTGTATATTCTCGCTCGGCGAATCATATATAACTCAGAGTGTCGAGCTAATGATAGAAGAGGTTTGCCGCGTGCGCTTCTTTGACTCTTTTTCCTCATTCTCCCTTCGCGATTCGCCCTCGCAAACAATTTATAGGAGCACTCGGCACCTGTCATGAGATCACGCGCTCGCGAGCGTTCACTTTGGTTCACGTATATTCACTCGTCGAATCCCAAGAATAGAACCCGTGCAAGATGCAAAGAGAGGATGGAACAAGAAAGAACGTTTCGTACCGGGAACGGCCTCACAGTCGCGCCAAACGGCAACATATTAAAGGATATATGGCTTTTTGATACCTGACTCATTCACGGAACGATAATATTTTACGTCTTGCGGAGGCATGCGCGGTGTTTATCACTTGAAAATCATTCTGGATGTTTCAGACGTCAAATGAATTATTTGGCAGAACTAAAATAATTAATTATGTACGCGCGTGAAATAAGTTATGGCTGTTAAATAATGTTTCTTAATCTACATTGCAATATCGTACCATCTGAAATAATCAAACACTTTTTAATACAGAACGATTCAAGTATGATTTTTGAGAGAGTTGTACTCAATGTGGATTGCGAAAGAAAAATAAAAGAAAAAAGCAACTTAAAGATCGTTGGAGGAGAGGTTCGAAACAATGTTTTTATATTTCGAACAAAGAATTCAATGTTGATAAGAAAAAAGTAGATTTATATTTGAGAAAAAAAGCTTGCTTTGTCAGGACCTAATATTTACAATTAACTATTATTTAAAACATTCTTTAATTCTAAATTGAATGACAATTTGTACGAATTGACAATTCTTGATTTATGATGTTAAAGGTATCTTGTTGAGTGTGTAAAAGTTAATTATCAGCTGATGAAAAAGTGTAAAAGAACTATTCAAAAAACTTCGATAAATATAATTTGAGATAATGATCTTATAAATTAATTTTTGTGCAATTATTGACTTACGCTTTCCCATCCAAGTCCTGTGTTCTTCAATCATGATCTTATAAGAAGAATTAAAAAATGTATTTCTTTCACGTCTATTTAACTTAGTTTTCTAAATGTTTGTGCTATGTAAGATTTATTGCAGTCGTTAAATTTTATCGGGTAAACAATATTCGCACGCATGAACTGCAATTATGAGTTATCATTTACTGTACCCAGCTTGAGAAAATAGAAAGGTTGAAAGCAAAGATAAAAAGGTTTGATGCGATAAGAACGACTGCGCCATCCGACAAGAGTATTAAACAAGCCTGGAACAACAGAATACGGTTCAATAATAAATTTTCAAATGTTCATTTAAAATGTTTATCTCATACTTTTGTTAATATACCAGATAATACTCTATACTTGTAGAAGAATGTAAATGGTTAACAAGAGAAAATTAATAAGGTTCAAAGTAATACAAACATCAAAGTATTGTTGTACACAAACGTTACATATAAGAAGTAAATAACAAACAGGGAACAATAAACAATTAAAAGTCAAATTACATAATTCCTCAAGGTCTCTATGTCAAAGTGTCAAGGAAGTGGTGCGCACCTGTCACTCTTCGTCGCGTTTCCTTTCGCGAATTCTCATAGTGCTATTCTGCATGAAATATCGTAAAGCACTCACATATCCCTAGTACACAAATAAATATCTGTAGTTACACGTGCGAATAGACGGATATTGAACGGAAGTGTTCATCCACGCATTCCCAATGCCATTCACCGAACGTGATTCCATTGTTTACAAGACGCTGAACTTTCATCGGAATACTGATCCGACCAATTACGGTAGTGCATCGATTAACCTGTCATTCGGAAAATACGTGTTCCACCTGTTGAAGTATATTAATCGTGTGAATTGTTCTCTGGCACTATTTTCATCTGGTCGAGAGAATATCAATGAAGTCTATTCTATTTGAATACGATCGGGTAAATCATGGCACAAAAAATCTGATCAGGATCTGAACTCGCGGCCTTTAAAGTTCAGATAAAGTTGATGAAAAGTGTTTACAAATAATATGAAGTCGTTAATACAATAGATCATACAAAATGATGCGTTCATTGAAATTTTAAATTTAACTTAACAGTTAAAATGTTCAGTAAAAACGAAAAACAAAAAAAAAGCAATTATCGGAAAAAAGAGTAAACTGCGTACACTCTAGAATTGAAAATAAAATTTTGTGAATAATTATTAATAGAAATATTGTTTTCCGCAACTTGTCCTCTCATTAACAAACTCAGTTAGTTTGTTATTTAAACATGATGTTTAAACTGTTGAAAAAGATGAAAAATAAAAATTTAATTAAATTTAAAGAAATTCAAGGCAATAATTTCAAAAGAAAAATTCAGAAACGTGTCAATTAAATGAAAAATTGAAATTTTGTAATCCAATGAAAATATTTAAAACTTTTTTTATGAATATAATTATTGAAATGGTAAAATGAAATCGTTCAGAATTGAACTCATGTTGCATGAAGAGAAATGATTTTAACAAAAAATGTTTAGGAATTATTAATAATTATATTCATACTCTCAACAATAACAACAATAACAATAGAATAGCAACAACTATAACAATAATGATAATAATAGCAATAATAATCAAACAAAATAAAACAACTAAATTAATATTTGATTACTTTGACCAGTACAAGTTAAAAATTTATTAAAATAAGGTTTTTTAGCATTACAGTTTGTTGTCCAGATAAATGAGATACAAGAAGTATGTTGTGTGGAACATTTTTTGGATACCGTTAACTTGTAAAAAATGAACCACTTCGGACGATAAATACCACCCACGTATCTGCTCGATCTTGAACGGTTTACACACGAGTTAGTTTGTAAAGACAAACACAGACGGCAAAAAGAGAGTTGTTGCTCATAAAGAGTGATGTTAAGATGCTGGCTTTAAGAGAGAGAGAAGAAAGTGCATTTCACATTGTAACATTTCTGAGTTGCATAACGGAGATCTCGATGCTTATCTTTTCATTTGCATTGAATGAGTTTGATGTCGATTAGACGATTATGATTCTCATTTTTATACTTTGTGTTCATGACATATATGAAGATTTGCATTATATTTGACTTTTGACATTTTTTTATCCTATTTGAATTAATTATTTGATTTGTATGAATGGAATTGTAATTTAATAAATATTATAGTTTCTATTAATAAATTGTGTATAAATACTTTATTAATAATAATACTTTACTTCATTTATAAATATGAACTTTAATAAAGTTGTGAATTTAAAACGAAAACGAGTCAAACGGTGAAAAGTTTTAAATAAAGGAAAGTAAAATTTTACTTGGTAAAAATTAAATTATAAGTTGAGATAAATTCGTTAAAATTATACTTCTTCAAACTAAATATAAATTTGTACAATGAGGTAGCGTGGCCGAGCGGTCTAAGGCGCTGGTTTAAGGCACCAGTCTCTTCGGAGGCGTGGGTTCGAATCCCACCGCTGCCAAATTTTTTTGTGTTCAGTATTCATATAAGGTTTTATATCATTCAATTATGAATTAATTTTTAAAAAATTTAGAATTATTTCTTTATTTTATTAATCAGTGAAAAATTATCGTATTCCATATTTTTACGTATTACCAATTTTTCTTATTGTTTCCTTAAATGAATTGTTTTTTTTGTATACTTAAATAATACTTTTTTGTAAATTTAATTGTTTCATATAATCATTTAATATAAAATAAAATTGGTTTATTCTTATGCATAAATAAACATTTTTGCCATTATTATTATGCATTCATATAATTAATTCAGTAATATAGAATTGTAAATTTTTATATTTTATAAAATATGAATGAAACTTATTTTCATAAAATATAGAATATTATATTATTTGTATAGAAAATATAGATAGACAAATAGGCATGCAAATCAATGCGTATTGTATTTTTATAAATTAATATGTAACATATAAATATGAGTTTTTTCGGTATTGTCAAATTTCCGTGACTCTGAATTAATGATTATACTCGGGATGCCTGTTTTAATATAAAAAATCGTAATAATTTAAAAACTACGCACCAGATAAAAAAAATTGAAATTTGAAAAATAACATTTGTTCATCTCGACTAAGCGAAACTTTGTAATATTAAATAAGAACTATTTTTTAAGATTTTAATAATTTTTTTGAATTATGCTTTAATAAAAAATTGTTCAGAAAACTTATCAAATTCATTTAATTTTATTAAATAAAATTGATTGGATTTTTCGATTTTCGTACTATTTTTTTTTAAAAAAAGTAAATTTCATGAAGCGAAATTGCATGGATTTAAACATTTATTTAATCCTTAAAGAGGAATTTTTGAAATGAAAAAGTCATTCACTGATAACGAATTGAATAGATTCTTTCTCGTTGTATTATAAGTACTGTGTTATTGTTTGATTAGAAGGCTGATGTGGAATGGGAGCCTCCTGGGGTGTTTGTTTTGGAGATAAATGGCTAAGTTGATTCATTTTAAACTTCTAAAAACACTTTTTATAATAATTATAAAAATATTTTTATAGAGGATATAATATATTATTTATATTTTTAACTAATAATTCTTACTTAGTTCAAATAACTGGTTACCTTAAGTAAAATTGTAGTTTTATAATAATTTGAATTTAAGTGTTTATAGAACCACCTAAAGTTGTCAAAGATAACAGTTTAACAGCTTCGCACAAATTGCAAGTTTCTGAGGTATAATTATTATTCATTACAAAAATCAGTTGTGCGTCCAAAGATAAATTATTCAATTTTACTAAAACTTGAGACAATATGTTCCTACAAATTGTTTCTACAACTCATGCAATAACAAAGTAATCTTCATTTTCTCAATTACAAACTAACTTCATTGACTGTCAGTTCTGTACATTCCACATGAATAGTATTTTACATCCATTACAGATAACAAGGTTCTTGACAAGATACACAATTTTACGTCCTAATCTCAACATTATAGAAACAAACGAACACAAAAACACGAATTCCAATAGCATTGTATAATTTATAGTTCCATTATATTTTAAATATAATTAAACGCAATTTCATCATCCTTTATAACTGTTATAATTTATTTCTCCTCAAGTTATTATTTTTATTAGTCAGAATTAAGATCACGATCGTGTCACTGGTCAAGTGTAAAAAGGTCTACTCAAGTAATTCAAAGTTTGCTTTAAAACCTCCAATACAAATATCTCTACTTTGTTTTGTTCATTTTCGTAATTAAAGAATCACTTTTCTTTCTTCTTTTATTTTGCAGAAAATTTATTTATTCTTGAACTTTCATCCGGTTGATGTTTAAACGAAAACAAACGACGCGGAACAATTCATTTCGTTCCTATTCATTCTTTCGTTTGCAGACTGACCTTAAGCGTACCACAGTAATTACCGATCGCAACAAATTTCCCAGTGTATATCTCGCTACGTTAAAAGCTTGAATCCAATCCTATCAAATTTGATTCAAATTGGCCTAAACTCTTGCGTCATACGTGACGTAGTGAGAACGTTGGCATGAAATTACAAGCATCATCTTCGAGGTAATTTCCGCACGCAAAACAACTGGCTTAGAAAGGAAGTTATTGTTTCCCACAGTGTCATTTTCATGCGCCACTTGTGCTGCGAAGTCCCAAGCGAATATGAGCCAGATAAGTGTTCGTAGTTCCGAGCAATTATGCATGGAATTGAAAGACGTGTCTTGCTTACACACTGTGCTATTAATTCAGAAATTCTCGACACTGGAAAATCATTCCCGATTATTGATTTATGGTATTTAATAATCTTGCGAAAATGCTAAGGCTTAATTAATTTGACTTAGAGTTGAGGAGAGAACAGTTTTCAAAACTTATAGTGTTTGAAAACAAACTTTTTATAAAATATTAACCAATGATAATAAGACACATAAAACAAGATATTATATTTACACATATAACATAAAATAATAATATCTAAATATTTTATATATAAAAATATGTTTAATATTAATATTTTTATACATTAAACAACATTTATCATATTTATAACAATTTGAAAACATTCATTAAATGTAAGACAAAATGTAAAATATACATATATTAGATTATTAAAAGATAAATGTAGAATAGTTTATTACAGAATATTAAATTCTATTAAAATTCTGTTATTAAACGAAGAGAAAAAATAAGCATTTGTAAATTTATACAATTATGAAAAAATTACTGAGTTTGTGAGCACTTATATTTATTTATTGAAACTGAATATTATATTTATGAAATTTCGCTAGACTTTGTTATATATTCGCTAAACGGATGTTATATAATACATAAATGGAACTATATACATTTATACTTAATTAAAACTAAAATTATATAACTATTTATTTGATTATTCTTTTTGTAGAACATTTAGAACATGTAGAATGATGTAGAACCTTATGAAAATTGCAAACTGTAGCTGTCAAACCTTCATTATTTTTAAAATATTGATCAATTAAAAACGTAGTGTATTTTCGTACAGTACTCCACTTTTTTTTTTTTTTTTTTAAACATTATTCCACACTAACGACGCAAAATTCAAATATTGCACGAGTTTTTAGAACAATATTTATATTATATGTGTAATTGACACCCTATTAAATCTGTTGTTCAATAAAATATAAATTTATATAAAATATATTTTGCAATATTTATAGACAAACTCCAATAGTAAATGTGTATAATCCGAACACAATCTTTTTTCTTGTATTATACCAAATTAGACAATCATAAATATGTGAGTAGAATTAGTTTGAATTTAAGCAATTAAATTTGTATTGCATATACTACATTATATTGGTGAAAGTTCAATTATCAAAACAGTATGCAAAATGAAATGTTAAACATCTAATATCGATTGAACTGATTAAATAGAAATAATCATTTTTTGTAGTATTACACGAATTAATGGCAAATTTGATGTAACTAAATTATATAGAATAATAGTAATAATAATATTAACAATAACAACAACAATAATAATGTACAAATTATATATATCTAAATTGATTTAAAACCAGATTAAAGAAAAATTAAATGTCTCGTAAACGTGTAAATTAGTAAATAAGTACAATTGTTCATTTTTTGTATACCTTGAACAACATTTAATAAGTGATAGGAAATTTAATGAACTATAAATTAATGAATGACAGTTTTTGATAGAATTATTTTTCAACGTAATGTATTTAAATACAGCACTTTTTTAAAAATAAGTAAAAGTCATTATTTAAGGCCTAAATAGTCGTTTTTGAACCCAATATGCGATATACTAATTCGTATTAGTTACAACATAAACTGAATATGGTTAATAACACTACACCTAATATAGTTATAAAAATGTAATTGATATCGAAAACAGATTGAATTTAACACAAGAAGGGAAAGTAAAAGCACAAAAATGAACGATGATTCTATTACAAAAAAAAAAATT
>JABFOX010003337.1:0-10429 GCA_022817665.1 Axea sp. ZL-2020
ATCAACCAAATACGTACAAATATAATGATCATTTAATTAGTGAATAATGATTCTCGTTTTTTGCTCACTTCGTTCATGCAAACAATTTCATGATTTTTTTTTTAATTATTAACACGATACAAATGAAAATTGTTTCTTACATTCTTCACGTACAATGCTTCACCATTTTATTTCGCAGAATTACTTAATTTCACAATTTATCTACTACTAAATACAACACATATGCTTGCAATTTTATAAATTACATAATGTTTTCTTAGGATAATAATATTATTCAAACAACTCGAGATATAATACTCAATCGTGTTGTATTATACAAAGGCGTGTGCGTTTCTCGAATATTCAACGAAAAGTAAATCAAAATTCGATTATCGGTGACACTGATCATGTATACACACACTTGGGCACATAACATGACTGCATACTACATCATACTTTCTATTTCCAAATTTAAACATTTATTTTAAATCATAAGTGCATTATAATATAATATACACTTTTCATATAGAATAACTCAATAATAATAATAATAATAATAATAATAATAATAATAATAATAATAATAATAATAATAATAATAATAATAATAATAAGCACCCGTTTTGTTGTTGTGTATACTATAATGTATAATATTAACTTTAATAATACTTTATTTGCAACAGATTTGCGTTATTTCTGTGTTTTCTTTAAGAATTTGTGATTATTGTATTATTTTTATACATTGATCTCTTGCATTTTGACGAAACATTTTTATACAAGAAATTTGTGCATAAATATGCATATTTAAAATTACAATAAAAATATTGTATTTTATATATATTGAAATAAATATACAATTCTCAAATTTCAATATGCAATTTAGGACAGTATTCTATTTCGATTGATAATTAGAATTAACGTTGAAGTACAAATGTGTTCGACATAGCAGATTTAAATTAATATATAGAATTATAGTATTTTATATGTTGTCAATTAATTCAAATAAATTGGTAATGTTGATTAATATGATAATTTTTTATTTATAATGTTTATCTAAGTTTAAATGTGTGCGATTGCAGTTGCGGTTATTGTTTCATATTATTATTCAGAAACTTTAGTAAATTATTTGTTATTTCTCATAAGTATTAACGTGCGTGCTATTACGCATGAAGTATTAAAAAGAGACCTGTTTTACTTTAAGATTTTTTATAGCACGGTTTAAAGTGTTTGTGTGTATATTTCTTTGTTCATGAATATTCTGATTTTCTAACATTAAGAATTATTATTATTTTGTTATGTTTTTGATTTAGGGGCTTGTTTGTTAGCCATTAAGTTTTCAGTTTGATTGAAACGTTGTATTTATTGTACTTCCGATCGTAAACAAGAATTATAACAAAATATGTAAGCTAAATATCTCCAGATTTAATCACATTGCTCGACAAGAAAACTACATGTATTATTTAAATTGCTGAATCGTTGGATCTCTTCCTTTCTGCAACAGTAAAATCATTAAAAATCGTGCTGTGTCGAAGAATTTCTGTCTCTTTCCATGAACGTGTAATGCCCACAGCACATATTTTAGTCTGTGTGCAAAGTGGCACTGATCATTTTGCAATGAAAAATTTGTTGTCAGATGAATTTTTATTATTGGCTCACATGTCAGGTTTTTCATTGGTCAGATTTTACTGTAATGTGAAGATTGGAATTTGTTTCCAATGTCAGGATTGGTCAATTTAAATATTGATTATTTTAAACACAATGTCCTCATTATTTTAAAATCAGAATTATATGTATGCCTTTTTTATACATCAATATGCATAATAAAAATTTTTTTTTTTTTAGTAAGGATTATGTTTGTTTGTTTTTTTTTTTTTTAATACAGTCATTACAAACTATACAAAAAAATATTCTTTTTCTACTCAGTTTTACACAAATACCATTCTTTTACATTGCAATTCTAAATATATTAACAATAACGCGATAGTGAGTTTGATTTTTCGAAACGTGGTTTGGTATTATTGTAGTTCTTTATTGTCCAATTAAAAAAAAGTTGCACATAACTTGTCAACGCTAAAAGTATTTTACACTTTCATCTGAAACGTATCATAGAAATGGATTCCTAATGCTTGTGTAAAATGTTTATTAATTAGGTAAAGAAATATTCAATATTAATTCAAAATATTAAATAATATAGTACATCGTATGGCGAGGTTTCTACACCATCAATATTTTTTCCTACGCATTCTTTCAGTTGTACAGTATTTATTATTTTTCAAATTGAATAAAATAACGAATCTCCATTTGCTTCGTTATGTCGTTATTCTATGTGTAACTTGAATTTTTGTTTTTGTTTTTTTTTTTTGTTTTTACCAAAGAAATGATTTAGTTTCAAATATGAAAAGTTTTATTTAAAAGTATATTGAATTGTTTGATTAAAAGCATCTTTATTTCCGACTTCGACATTATTTAGTAATGTTATTTCGAAGAGAATATGTCAAACAGTTGCATAATATTCGAGTGTATAACTTGAATAAAAGTAAACAAAAACAATAGTTTAACAAAGTTTAATGAAGTCGACAGTTTTTATACACAAGTCAGTTTTTGATTAAAAAAAAATTTTACTTTTTTGAAGCTTGAATAACGGACAGAAAATGTTACAAAAGTTGAATTAAAAATATTTGTGTTGCTTTAAAGCTGAAAAAATTTTATTGAGCATTCCTGAACAGGTTGCTGAATTATAATTTATGAAATTTAACTTAATTTCAATTGATTAATATGACGTTCTTAAAAAATGTATGCATATTATAAAAGAAAAAGTATTTTTTTATTCTTAAAATGTATTAAATTTTGTACATTGTTAAATGTAATAATAAAAATAAATTATTATTTGTTATATGTAAATAATAAAGGTTTATTTTTTACGCTCTCTACTTTCTAATGATTATAATACTTATTTAAAATATTATATTCAAAATTGTTTAGGGTTTCTGAGAATATTATTTGCATACAAATATCAAACTTCATTTTGTCAATTGATAAACATAAAATGAAAGTTTTTAAAAATTATTTAACCCCTTTATCAATCGAACTATTATACATATTAATTTATGTCTCAACTCAGACTTCTCTAGGTTATAGTGTAAACAATGAAGTTTTTCCATTTATTTTTCCCTTGTTTCTTTGGCCATGTTTGGAACTAGACGTACCCCCTTCTGTCAGTTTTGCGGATATATTTTTCTGATAGTGAAAATTTAATATATATTACTTATTACTTATAATATAATATAAAATAAATTTATGCTTAAATATACATTAATTTGTATGTTTTTTTTTCAATATTCAATGCTTTTAACTCAAATTGTTTTTAAGTTAAATTAATTAAATATTTGGAGAATTACGGTAGTTAAGCACTTTTGAAATGATCGATATTATTAATAAGAAATATATATATTTTTTTAAGTGGGAATGAATATATTTCATGAGAATATTAAATAAATACCTAAGTATAAATTTCGTTTAGTAATTCACAAAGTAAAACTAAACATAACTAGATTTTTGTCGAGGATCTCATGGGAAAATTTTTTAAAGGCCTCGTGGGAAATATGACGCTCTGTACTTAAACCTCACTTGATCTGCCTTTCATTAATCCGCAGATCTCGTTTAATCCGCAAAAAATATTTCACGTAATCCGTGATTGTGTTTATCACTACCGATATTCATAAACATTGCATAAATGATAAGATCACTAATGGCACATTTACGTTACAGAATTTGAAATTTAAGATACCTGTAAAATATCTTTCATACAACATCATTATATGTATATTTTTTGTTATTGAAATGAAGGAACATTCAATTAAAAAATGGAATGTGAATAATTTATAATTTATATTGAAATTGAAATGAATAAAAATAATTTGTGTTGGATAGTGTACTACAAAATAATAATATAATGATAAGTTTAATGAAGTTAAATACGCATGAAAGTAATATAATAATAAATGCAATGATAATGAAAGTTTAGCAATAATTCTTAATATGTAAAACTAATTAGTTTGTTCTTATACACAAGCGTCATAGTTATGCCATTACAAAGTATAAAAACAAAATTTGCTTTTATAATTTAAAATATAAAATTCATTAATTTTAATAAAAACAGTGCAAATATTAAACATTTGCATAAAAAATTAGATGTACCTTAGTAAATAACACAAATTTGTAGTTACAACGATTTTATAAATACAGCAGTTATTTTATAATTAATAATATTTTATTTCTTTTGACATATTTAATTTTTATTTTAAAAAATATAAAACAGAATACGTGCATTTATTTCCGTTGTCAAAATACCAGACTAAAAATACATAACACTGATTATGCGTTATGATGATTTGCGGATTAAGAAAGGTTTCCATTCCCAGCGTTGCAGATCAATCTAGATTCAAATGTATATTGCGAGGTACTAACTAAAAATCAAATTCTATATCGATCAAAAATGATATTTTTATGCAAATATATTAGTAAACAACATTTTAATTTTTTTTTTTTTTTTCGAAACGGAAATATGTTAGCTGTCTAGCGTTGATAAGTTTTAATGATACAAATTTTTCTTTGACTTTATTAGGAGAATCAGCTTTTGTCTTTCATATTTTGGAAGAATAATTTCGTTTCAATATTTAATATTACTTTAATTTTGTTCAGTCTAAAGTAGAAATGAATACATAAAACAATAAGTATTATACAATTGTTATAAAATAAAGTACAAAAAATAGCTTTGAAACAAGATTTTATTTATTTTATTCATTATGTTTTATAATTTGTGCAAGTGGTAAGATACTTAATAAACAAATTGTTTACATATGTACATTATGCATTTTGAATACTAATGAAATTGTATAATGATATGTAATTAACTTCTAGTTTCCAATTAAAATACAATTAGTAACATATTTCAATATTTATTCGTGTAAAAAATACAAAATACTCGATTAATTGATAAAGTGGAATAATAATTAAATATTAAAAATACGAAAAATATTAAATATTTTAAGTTGCTAATTGATCATTAATTTATAGATTTCTGAATGCTGCTGCTATTAATTGTTAATGGTGTAATATTTTTATATTTTATCTAAATATAAATTACATAAAACACGCGCAAATTCTGTCTACTGTAAGTTTGCTTATAAATCTCTTACTTATTAGTTTATTAATTATTTAAGTAATACAGCATCTATCGACATTAACAATTCGTTTATTATGTTAACGTTTTTAATATTCAATTAATAACAAATAAAATATTTCATTATATACCTTTAGTTTATTTTAACGCTTTCATTTAGTAATATAAATTTCAAAAATTATTTAATTTCTCACTATAAAATATGCATACGTTAATTTCATTTGATAGTTTATATTTCGATAAATATTTGTGTAATTCATATCAGTTTATTTACATTTATAATTTAATATAATTCATTGTAATTGAAGCATTACTGCTGAAATGGTAAAATAATTTGCAAAATTTTGTTGAACAATTAATACGAGAATATTCGTGTTAAAACTGATGTTGCCAATCATCGTTACAACATGTCATACTTATATTTTAGTCAGAATATGAATAATTTGTAACTAAATCTTCATTATTTAAATGATAATCTTGATTACAAAATGATACATTTTTAATCATGTTTTAAACTTTGTACAATAAATGTAAAATTCTTAGAGTAAAACCGAATAGTCAGTTACATATTGTATAATTAAAACTTCATAATTGCTAATTTCACGAAGTTCGTCTTATATTATATTTAAGTGAGAGTTGAACCGTACAATTAGGTATTTTAATTAAAAATAGTTAAGGTGATTCTGCTCATTATTATTTACGAAACTATCTGTAATTACTGAGCGATTTTTAATTTTGTCTCATAAATAAAATATGTCGATAAAAATTTCAATTTAACAGAATTAATTCATGTACTTGCTTTGATAAAGTATTTACATAACCTTTAATAATTGCAATAATCTTTAATAATTAGAGATACCTTTTATGTAAAATAATCGTCTGGTGTATATGAGATAGATATCAACTTGTTTCAATTCGTGTTAACAAATTTTCCTATTAATTTAAAACTATTGAAATTATTTTTGCAATTAAAAAAATATTCTATTGTTATTTCAAATTAAAGATATGAAAATTGTAATAATTAGATATTAAAAATCATTGTAACAGTAACAGTTTATTATTAGGTGTCTCGTGTTGGGGTATTTCAAGCATGAAATTTCTTTTTGTAAATAAATTGCTTTCACTAAATATCATTAAGCTATAAGAAAAAGACCCGGAGTTCCGAAAGTTGAGCTGTCACTGTTTTCGTGTGTAATCTTATTTACGTTGACTGGTGCATTCGTCGATTCAACATGTATGTACATTAATTTCAACAAAATGTCGCATAGTAAATCCGCCAGTGCCACAGCGTAAAGCTTGCTTGAGACAGCATAAAGATGTCTCGTCAAAGAGTTAGCAACTTCAAAGATCTTAAGTTACATGTTTTCTGTTTTGTCGTTGCTACTTAATTGTTTTTAATAAGAGTTTATGCAACAACCTGTGCTTTGAATGGAATTCAAACATAAAATAAAAGTAGAAAAACGAACAAAAGGAAAAAAAAACAAAAACAAAACGTTTTAAAAGTTCAGCTTAAAAGCACAAATTCTTCCTTAAAGAAGAATTTGGCTTGCGACGATGTGATTTTTTCCTCCATTTCCGTTGACATTCAATTTGTATTAACATCGCGTATTAAACGAAGCAATAAATCATTCGCGAAGTTATATTTAACGAACGTACAATTAACATTTAGTAAAATAAACTATTTTTAATTACCCACTGTTTGTATTTAATTGCAAGCTCGGGTGTTTCATAGTTATTTTTCAAGTCTTGATTCTATTTCTTAATGAAAATCTCCTGGGTGTACAATAATGGAATTCAACTCACTGCTCATCTGTCGCTCACTTTTTCTCATTATTATTTTTCCTTAAATAATTTCTGCCTCGCTGTTTTCTAATTCATTCTTTCCAAATGAAATTGTTTTTCTCAACGCTGTATGAATTTAAAATTTATCTGAAATTTTAATAGCGAGCTGAAACATGTCCGTATCATGCTATTATACCATTATTAGATATGCAATCGTTTATCAAACAGTTTTGCGAAAATGGTTACATTGTGTTGCGAAGTATTTTTCTATTCGGTTATCCTTAACAAATTTACGGTACAAGTTTCACGGAAAATAAAGACGTGCGTTGCACATTTTTGTTTGCTTTCAATACCTGTAAATATCGATCGCGCAGTATTTTGCATAGTATTTTATTTTCAAGAATTCGTTTGTAACTTGTTGATAATAAATTGAGAAAAATAGTGCACGGGGGTTTACGCTGATCATATATAAGAATGAAATTTATTACAAATGTCGTATTTATAAGAGAATTTCCTCTGTTGCTACGTAACTCTACTTTATCTAACGAAAAACTGAAATAAAATTTCACGAATAAACTGATTATAAATATTTTGTGCATTTGCAGCGCCGTAAAATACAGAATGTACATTAACCCGAATATTTTATATAAAAGGAACTAAAATTGCCGAAGTTGAATAAAATAACCCGATGAATAATTTGATAAATAAAACACACAAATGAGTGGTTAATAATATTAAACCAAGTGATTCGCACTAACTGCGTCTCACAGATTTGACCTTGTTAGAGGTTCGCGTAAATTGCATTAGCAAGAATTGACGCAATTACAGCTTTACGTCGACTAATAATGCATCGACCTACTATCAGACATATATTCCTATTGTATGTGATATTCACGAAATTTGCACTCTTTTTCTGCGTGCGCTTGTCACGCAGTTATTCCTGCTTTAACAATGCGTAAATTTCAATTTAACGGTAAAATATTTTATTTCGTGTATGAAGCGGAATTATGAAAAATGTAATTTTCCAAAGTTAGCGTATTTTACGCGCTTGTTTTCACATGTGCGAGTGTTTTAAAACTTCATGAAACGTAATATGTAAATCATATGCAATTTAGGCATCATGTATTGAACAAAAAAATTTTTATGCGATTTTTAACACAGAATAACTATGAAATTATTCGGTGAAAAATGTCACTGCTGTTCTAATGAACCACTCGTTTCACTTTCGTTGTCGAAATCAAAGCTGAATGCCGTATTTCGCTTTAATAATAAAAGTACTTTATATTGTTATGTAAATGGTGTAAAATATCAACCTCACATGTATTGGTAAAAAAAACAACTAATGAATATATTTATACCATTTAAAATTTAAATATTTATAACGCATCGTTATTTTCATTAAGCCTTGTAATATTTATTTTCAACACAAGAACTACCTTGTTCAATTAAAATTAGTAGGAAGAATTTAGCTCTCCGCTCCACTAAAATGACCATTTTTGGCAAATTGTCTGAAATTGGCAAAAAGTCAACTGAATTTTTTTCTGGTACAAGCCATTATTTTAGAGTGCTTGGAAGTGATTTATTTAATGAAGCTATTTTTTTCCTTTTGACTTATTATTGGAAATGTTAACTTGTTTCGTAATTACTTGACAAAATGCAGTTTCCAATCGAACTCAGCAATTTTGATTTTCCTTAAATTCTGGTTTGATTGAACAATATAAATATTGTATTAATCAAAAAGAAGCTGCAATGGTAATGCTTACAGATGAGAAAAATCATAAATATTTTAATCGAATGTTACATTGGGCAAAATAATTAGAAAATTTCCTGTGATGCATTTCTGCAATCAGATATGAATTTGCCAATGGGATCAAACTTCGACCATATGTATTACACAAATGTGTAAATTTTCTAATTTATTGTTCTCAAATTCTTATGAGGTATAATGTTTAACTTTTATGATCAATGTTAATTGATAAAATGATTGTAATATGAAAGCTAGTCAGTGTGAATATGGTAAGTAATATGGTAAAATATCAATTCTATTTTGTGTTTATAACGTCAAATATTTACTTTCTATCTAAAAGGATTGTTTATTTACTTTCAAATTTAAATAAATATTGAAATAAAAACTGTTGATATTTCCTGTATTATTGCATAATCATCAAAATACGTTTTTTAGTTTTAAAGCAAATATCCTGTTTTAAGTTTTGCAATACATTAAAAGTATGCAGAAGTATTTTACGCGTATTGATAACAACAACAAAATTATACAAACGTGCATTGACAGTGACGAATTTTTTTCTATTTGGCAGGATTGAATTCTGTCAAATGATCAGCCCTTGATTGCAGTGTGATCACACTGTAGTGTTCAGCATTAAAAAGTAATGCCAATCCTACAGTACCTTATTAAGCTGGTGCTGAAAGTATATTTAGTAGAAGTAAATAGTAGTATAAATAGTTCTTCGTAAGGAAGATTTGAAAAATAAGCTAATGAAATAATTAAAATTCGACATATTGTAATAAATAATAAAAGCAATGTATTTAAGAACATATATTTTGCAAAAGTAAGAACTTATTGTTCTTCGTGTATATTATTTTATATTCAGCAAAGTACAAAACTGCACAAAAAGTATAAAATATCTTATACACTTATCTATATTGCCCTGATAGAAATTAAATAATCCGACGTGTATAATTTCTTTTTACGTTACATGTTAACATTTTAACAAGATTATATGCCTATGTTTTTGAAAGTTATTGAATTTACATAAAAATAATTAATTGTACCATATTGTATTAATCTTTAATAATGAGATGGTAAACGTCTCGAAACATCAGAAAATAAATAATATAAACATTAATAATTTATTTTCATACATGTTCTTCATGGCCCTGTTTACAAAACAATATTAAAAATGATATGTAAAATGAGGAACATTAATAATAAATTATAGTACATGTTAAAAATGTAAATAATTAATATAAAATACTAAAATTCTTTAGGACATTACTGATCACATAATAAGATATGACAATAACAATTTTATTTTTAGTAATTACAAGTATATAAATCATAGATGGGTTATGTCTTACAAATAGATTTCATATACGTGTTATAAGAACAATGCAATAAATATTTGAGTCTTGTATTAGTTTAATGTGGCCGAACTAATAAGTTTATGCTTCTTATACATGTTATATGAATAACATATAAGTCATTAATGGTGACATATAAAAAATTAAAGAATGTATTCTTGATACACTGTTGTATTAATTAGCTTGTTCTGTCATAAAATATATCGGCATTTTGTTTCATTCTGTTTGCTAATATCATAAGTTAACATCATATTAATACTTAACTCATTGTTAGCAACTGCTAAAAACCAAGACAAATTTGAATATTGTATATAGGTGATTATTTTAAATTGACAAAACAAAATATTGTATATAACAATATTCAAATGGGACAAATAACAAGAAATT
>JABFOX010003338.1:0-10429 GCA_022817665.1 Axea sp. ZL-2020
CCTCAAAGGACATTTTTTAATCGACATTAAAAAACGCATGGATTAACGATCGAGAAAAGAGAATATTTCGACGAATCACTCATTTTAGAGCATTTTTGAAGAAAAGAAATTTATCATCAATTTTTAAGGTATTTCGACAAAAATATATAATCTCTACGAATCACGCATTTTGGAGCATTTTCGAAGAAATAAAAATGTTCATCAATTTTGAACATATTTCGACGAAAAGAGAAAATCTCAACGAATTTTATATTGACAATTGTATATATATATTACGTATTGGTTTTTGTCGTCAAATGGTTTTTATATGTTTTGTCGACAAAACATATAAAATTCGTTGAGATTTTCTCTTTTCGTCGAAATATGTTCAAAATTGATGAACATTTTTATTTCTTCAAAAATGTTCCAAAATGCGTGATTCGTTGAAGATTTCTATTTTCATCGTTAAAATCGCTCGTCGATAAAAATATGTTCAAAACTGAGAAAAATAATATTTTTGTCGAGAATGCTCCAAAATGGATAATTTGTCGAGATTTTCAAATTGAAAATCAGATTGAAAATGCCTAAACACGTAAAAATTTTTAGAAGTTTCCGAATTCTATTGAGCCTAAAATACATAATTCTTTCAATTTTTCGGATTTTCTTGAAATCGGCCGAAAATGTACATTTTTAATCATTTAATTAAATGCGTTGTCTGAATACATGGGAGTTCCCTCACAAAGAGTATGTAATTGGAAGCGATGCATAAAAAATCTGTCTGAGAAAACACATATAAGATAAGGCAAAAGTTCCTGATAAGGTGTGATACGGTTCCTGATCATTGAAAAGCATGCTCAAGGCCATACGGTTTTTCCAGGCAAATTCCGTCGATTTAGTAATACCTGTTTCAGAGATATGTCAATATCTTTCCTACCACTAGCAAAACAGTCTAAAAAGCAAAATCTGTTGAAATTTTTTAATTTCTTCAACCATACTTCTTTCCATAAAAATATTTTAAATTCTAAACTTCTTTCGAAAATGGTCCAAAATATTAAAATTTTTGAATTTTTCAACTTTCGCCGAAAAGCTTGATTCAATGCGCGGTGCTCCTAATGTTTATATTATAAAATTTCTGCTCTTACCGACGGTTTGAGATAAATGTTGAGTTGATTGGCCATTAGGGGTCGTTTGTGTCGTGGGACAAACTTCGACACTTCCTCCGAAAGTAATAGTTTACGTCACTGTTCTAGAGTCAAACTGTCAAAATTTTGAAAAGCATAAGAAATATCCAATATTAAGATTTGTTTTTTTTTTATTAGTATTGTTTTTAATTATATTAACTTTTAGCACTACCATCTAATGACAGTAGTTATCGAGAAAAGGTAAAATAAACATATAATTATTATAAATATATAAAAATATTTAATGATTAGTAAAATCATTATTATAACCCCCTTACTATAATAGTTCTTGTTTAAAAATGTTAATTAAACTACTTTAGGTATAAGTCATTTCTCAAGTATTAAATATTTTTTACTAAACAAGAACTTATGCATAACGAATTTTTGTGCACAAATAAATCCTACTTATTTTAAGTATCATATTTACTAATATAATTATGTTATATAAAATTTTAATTGTATGTTTTAATGTCCATTCAGTACATTAAAACTTTTTCTATACAGTTTTTATTAACTCGATATTTTATTGATCCTAGAGAATTATTTTCTCTATTAAAATCATTTGTATCAGTTATTATTTGATTAGCTTTAACATTATTTGTTAGAAAATCTCATGTTATTACTAAACTATGTATAATGCGATATTTTGTACCAATATTATATAATAATTCTTATCATTAAAATGTATTATAAGTTTCTTGTAAATTTATTTACATTTTTTTTTTTTTTTTAATGATTTAAAATTTATTTAAATCATTTATTTAAATGTTATTGTTTCAGACAAAGGCACACATTTTTGAAGAATTTTATAAAGAATGGACAGTACTGCAAAATCAATTTTTAATGAAATTTGATGACTATATTTAAATAATAGTAAAAGAACATTTTTATTAGGTATTATCTTAGTTCAACTTTGATATATATAATCAACAACAGATTTTTAATACTCCTAAATTTAAAATAAATTATGAATATATCACATATTATTTAAAATATTATTTTATTTATTTTTTATATTGTAATAATAATTTTGAATTTTTTGGCTTAAACAATACATTTTTTAAATTATAATGGTTATACACAGAAATAGAATGAAATGTATATAATAGTTTAAATACAGAGAAACAAAATTTAAATAAAATATACTAAAATTCTATATATTCTAATGTTGAAAAATGTAACTATTTAATATATAACAACTGAAATATTTATGACACAAATATATAAGCTATAAAAAGTTCAATATTGATAAATTGATAACCTGATTATTTTTTGTACTGTATACTTATTTTAATATATTTATTTTATATAGAAAAAAGATAATCTTACCATTATTTCAATTAAATAAACACTTTTTGTAATTGCGCAAAAATGAATCTATCCAGATGTATTTATTTCAACATTTATGGCACAAATATATAACTTGTATAAGGATATAGCTTTCTTCAAAATAAAAAAAAATAAAAAAACAAAAACATTTAAATTATAAAAAATATTAATTTGATATATAATTCAATGAAATGAATCAAACAATATATGGTATAACATTGGTGAGTCTTTCTCTTTTGTAAAAAACACCAATATTTTAGAAGAAAAATTTGTTAAAAAAATTTAATGTCATTTTATAGAAATTATGTCTTTTATTAGTATTTAAAACTGCATTTAAAAATATTAATAATTATGATAGAAGATTTATTAACATTGACATGCATATGCTATGTATATAACATTTATAAACTAAACTTATGGATACTTAATTTTTATATAGATTTTAAATCTATTAATTGTTAATTACTGTGTTTAGTTGTATGGAGTATAAATATTATTTTCTACTGTTGTACTGTGCATCGCCCAATCATGCCTTCATTTTATATGAGTTATATAGAGTTCATTTGCATAACATATTTATGACTTTATTATACTTATTCTATGCATGGACTAAAATAAATATTTTTGTGCGCTATATGCATATTCATAATACTCTCTAAGATTTTACGAAATTTTAATTTAGAATTTAGTGTTTGAAGTGTCATTCTAAATATTAATATTTTTTCTTTAATTTTACAATACTATTCCTTTATCTTTGTCAATATTTTTTCACCATGTTTTGTGTATTAATTTAGTTCCATATTTAATTTATGTTAACATTTTGTCTAAATTTAGTAAGAAAATATGTCATTATTTTTCCTAGGCTGTTGGACTTATGCTTATTTTTCAATATAAACAAAGCTTTATAATTTTCATTTATTATTATTTTGCCAAATGTAAAAGTAGATCTTATAGAAAATGTGAAGTACTGACTAAAATTAGATTATAGTTTTTACTTTTACAGTTATTATCACAATGTCTTTAGACTTTTGTTTCATACAAAATAATCTTCTACAAAAATTATTAACATTTTCGACTTCATATGTAATTAGTAATTAGAAAAATATCATTTCTACAAAATTACATTAGTTAAAAAAAAACATTAATTTTACAAAATTGTGATTTTTTGTTAACAGTGTATTTTGTTTATGTGTAAATAACTTACAACGATTTTTTTTTAAACTAAATTACTTCAGAAAGTTATCTTATTTTAATATCATTTAATTATTTTTTGAAGCCATGGATGATTCCCTAGAAAAGATTTTGGATACTCTTCTTGAAATTACATTAGAAGATGCTTATGAAATTGTGAAAGATACAAAAGATGAACGTCAACTTGAAGTTGAAAATTTATTAGATAAAATTAAAAATACCAAAATTGACGCAAATGTGTTAAATAAGGACATTGCACCTGAAGAAATTGAGAAAAGACAATTAATTTATATAAATAGTTTGGCAAAATGTATAAAAGAAGATATACCAAGAGATTATCCATTACCAAATACAATTGACATGGATGAAAGTATAATAAAAGAATTAAAACAGGATTTACAATCATCAAAATTTTTAGAAAATGAAATTAATGAAGACATTGAAAATTATAAGCGTGATATCAATGAGTAATTATCCTTTTTAATATATATATAGTTTAATTTTAAAGTGCATTAAGAAGAGTTATCACTATATCACTTATTACAATATAATAAACTAACCAATTTCTAATTAAATTTATCGATTTCGATTATTCTCTACATTTCACTTATCCCGTTTCAGACTCTCATCTTATTTGTTGATTTTTCGTTGATGTTAAATTTTAATCGTTAAATATGAACGAATTGACAAAAATTTAACAATTTTTATAATATTTATGACTTATTTTTTAATTTATATAATTTAATTCTTTTAACTCATCAATAATTTTCATCTCAAATGTTATGTTATATCACGTTAAACAAATATCAACAGGTTTTTTGTTCAAATTTAACAGTATAAACTTTATAGTTATCAATCATAAGTGAAAATTCATGTTTTATATATTAAAGATAATGTTTTAAAATATATACTACATAATTTTATTAACTTAGATTGAATAAAAAGATTAATGGGTTGGAAGACATGGAGGAAGCATATTTTAATGCGAAATATACTGAACAATTTGCAAATTATCATGAAACATCAAAGCGAATTGCAATAGAATTTAGAAATACAAAAGAATATTTGGTAAGATATATATTTAAAATCAATTTTTTTGTATTGTATTAGTATATATTATGTGTATTTAATATTTGTTTATTTCAGGGCAAACTTGTCAGCATTATATTTCCAGAAAATGCATATTTTGAGGATTTATTAGCGGTAATCATTTTTTTATAATAGGATTATTTTTATTTTTTAATTCCGTGCATACATGTATACATACACGCAGACATACAGACACATTTTAATCTCATGTGCAGGAAGTATTTTATTTTCATGCTGTTTAAAATGGGGAAAAAGTGACTTTTTACTTTCTGAAGAGTGGGAATTTTGTTTAATGAATCATTCACTTCATAATATAATAAGAATGATTTATATTGATATTTTTTATATAAAATGAATTGTTTTATATTAATCTGAACAAAAAAAAATATTAAAAATACTCATTCTTAATTATAAGTAAATCGAACAATTGAGAAATTAAGTGACATTTTATAGTATTAATTATTGTAAAAATTAAGTATTTATTTTATTTTAAGTATAAAGAATATATTGACGTTATGAATATTAACCATAGGTAATAAAACCTTTCATATTTCATGAATTTTATTTTTAAACAATAACTTTCGAATTTAATGTATAAATTTTTGTTTTAATAAATTACTTTTTTAATGTTATAGGATCTGACTCGTGCATATACTACAGGTGGTGATAATGTATATATTGAAGTGAAAAACGAACACAGATCTTACATTTCATTTTTAGTCGAAACTGATTTAGTTGCATACCACCCATATAATAAACATTTGATTAAACTTGTGGACTTTCTTTAAGAAATTATTTTAGATTATTTTAATTTTAATTTTAATTTTAATTTTAATCGTAATGATAAAATATCAATATCATGATACGCAGAAGTATTGATGAATTTTTTAAACGAAATTTTTATTACAAGTAATGATGTTCATAACTTATTAGACGATTATTTTATTATATTAATTGTTACTTTATAAACCTATTTTGTACATATTTATAAAATTACATATAATTAACAAATTTTAATGTAATTTCATAATGATAATAATAAAATAATAACAAAGATGTATAGTGATATTTTTAAGGTGAAATAAAATCTGTAAAACCACACAATATAAAATTTAATATTAATTCTTTAACTAAGAAACTATATGAAACTACATCATAAAACAAGAAATAAGAATTTAGTAACATTAATAGAATAGAAACCAAAAATCTTCAGATAAAAGGATAACATGCAGTTATAAATAAATATACATTTTATAATTCAGAAGAAAACTTATCAATAAAATAATAAATTTAATGTAATAAAATTATTAAATCTTTCATAGAATAATTATCATATTTTCCGTACAAAAATACTTGTTTTGTTTTGCACCTTATTGACAATGCTAAATAAACTAGTAGTATATATACTATAATAAAATGTTTACTCATACCACACTTGTCTCAAATCTTACTTTTAACCTTTTTTTTACTGGTCATAGATGGCAATATTGGATAAATATTATCAACCAAAAAAATTAATTAAATTGCTAAATTAATATATTATTAAATTTCATTAATTTATGTTAATTAAAAATATATTGCATTAGTAACTCATATATTTTATTTCACCTTAATTGTAATATTTAGTTTACCACATAAAAGGAGCTCTTTCTCTTAATACTCGAACACCATTCCTTTCCCATTCCTGTCGATTTATCCATAATTCTTGTGCTGATTCCAAACAACTTAAAATTGCGGCACCTTTCCAAGCAGTCATGCCTGGATCCATTTCCTTTGGTTGAGTTATAATATCTAGTTGTTCTATAAACAATATATTCATCAGAAATGATCAGTTACTGAATTTAATATCGATTAATTGAAGTAAATTTATTGCTCTACATGTAATTAACATATTTAAAATAATTTTATATAGTGGATAAAACAATGATCAGTTGTGGTTATATATATATGATATATGATATATGTTTATTATTACATATACATGTAATTTGTTTATTTTACTTATTGAATAATGTTAATTGATTTAAGTAATAAATATCTATATTTGCAAATTTTATTTTTATCATTACTATTATAAATTGTGTCGTATGTTATAAAAAAAGTTATTAAAATAGAGTACTAATCTTACCAGCTCTAAACATATAAGGAATTTGTAAGGAGATTCGATTATGCAACCACATTCCAATACCTTGAAATTTCATACCAGATCCCACAACTAAAACACAGCTGTACATTTTGCGTTTTAAATCATCTGTTGCTGTAAAAATTTATTTATTGGATATTACAATGTTTATTAAAATTATGTTAGAAACAATTTCTATAATTTATTTCAAATATTTCAATTGTCATTAATGACTAATTGGACTGAACATTAAACAAATATATATTTTAAAACTAAGTCATATTTATTACTCAATTTTTCAACAAAATAATTAACATAAACATTTCACAATTTAAATTTAAATTTCAAAAAATGACAATAATAGAAAAAATTGTAAATATAATACTGAGCTATATACACATAAATAATGCTGATTTCATAACATTGATGACTATATTTGAAATAGTTTTAATCCAATTTCAGACTAAGTACAAACGGTTTTAAAAACATTAAATTTATGACAATTACATAATAAAAATGTACCAAAATTCAACTATACATTAATATAATCGGAGAATACTGAATGTATATTTAAAAAAATAATTTTTTTGAGTGAATAATAACTTTCAAGTGGCAATAATTACTATCAAAAAAACACACACAAACCTTAATTTTAACAACATACTTTGCTTCTCATAACTATTTATTTATTATTGAAATATGTGATGTTATTATTATAATTCGGTATTTTGTTATAGAATAATTTTGATAAGAACCTATATTTAAAGTCGAAACGTTAATAAAGTAACATGAATGAAAAATAATGTCATTTTACATAATAATTGTCAGTCTAATTTGTCGTTAAGGAAAATTGAAATATTTGAAATAAATTAATTAACTAATATCGACGTTAACACAATTACTATACATAAATTTCTATAATTACGTACGACATCTATCTATACTTTGTAAAACTGCATGGTCTAATCCTAATAATTGTTGAGGTCCGACAATAAAATCACGTGGAGCATCAAGATCTCTGTTAGACAAACTGATAGGCGCTGAATCCACATTGTCTACTACAACTTCTTCGTCTCCCGCTGTTACTGGAGCTGCAGCTTCCTCCTGCATTTCTAATGTTTGTTCCAAATTTTCTTTTATGCCCCTACGCTGCAATTGGATGAATACATTCATTTATGTTCCATAATTAGAAGACATTTAATTTTCTATAATATAACACATTTAACTGAATATTTTAATAAAACATACATGGTTTATTATATAAATGCAATTTATATTTTATGCTTTAGCATAAATACAATTTTTATTTTAATATTTTAAAAATAATTATAAGTTTTAGTGTAATATTTAAAATAGTAACATTATTAAGTACTTAATACATACATTTTATTATTCAATTTAAACTAAAATTTAAATATTATATTTTATACTATATATTTTTTCTTATGAGTAATTATTATAGTAAATATATTAAACAACTCACACTTGTTTCTCTTAAATAATTTTCATCGTGGGGATCTTCTGGATCTCCAACATATCGTTTTTGAACATGAACTCCGTGGGAACCAGTAACTTTGAATAGTTCAGGTTGAAATAAACTTAGTGGAGCAACTAAACATTCATCTCCTACCTTTAAGCACAATTGTTATAAATAATTGTTTATTAATTATGAACGTATTATAATTTTTTATGTGATATAATTATTTAATAAATCATTTCTTGTACTAAGTATAATAAATTTAAATCTTAATCTTATTTTAATATATTGAAATGGATTATTAAAAAATGAATATTTATATATATACCTGTAAGGTATATTTCTCAGTTGGTTTTTTTGGGTGTTTAACTAAAAATGTTTTTTCCTGTGATCCACAAACATTTAAGTCGACATGACAAAAATCTTTTTTCAGTTGACTCAAAAGCATTGCATCAAGCATATTACAAGGATCTGCATTTTTATATGGAAATGCGCATTTTTGAAGCAACCAAAAGAAATTTTGTGTAATATCTCCTCCTCCATAATCCATTCTTACGCGAGTATTTCTGTGAGAAATCCCATCTTCAACACAAGATACTGATGTTTTTTGATCACCCACATCTACAACACAAGCATATCCTAAACCTGCACCAAAAGTTGCTGCAACATGATACTATAAAAATATTTTATATATTAATTTATGATTGAACTTTTATTTCAGCTAATTTATATGTTTAAAATTACTCCTCAGTTTCTCCTCTATATCAAATACCTTTGTCTAAATAATAAATACTATAATCCAATAAAATGTATCTTATAAAATATTAAATATAATAAAATTGTACAATGTATTCTATTTATCAAAAAGTTTTTCTTTTCATGTACAAATTGTAGAAGTTTTTGTAAATGAACAATCTTAAATAACAATTTTAAAATTTATGTCAAGGTCAATAAGAACGTCATGTTATGTATTTGTATATTAACTAAATAATGTTTATGATGCTAAAATTATAAATAAATTATTTTAGTACATTAAAAATATTAGTTACAGAAGAAAATATATTTCATCTTATATCAATATTTATATAACACAACACAGTATTATTTATTCCCCAGTTTATTTATATTTGTATTATATTTTTCTCCATTTGTTATGAAAGATATGCATTTTAATAAAAAAGTACAGTTAAAAGATTACAATTAATTTAATTAGAGTATTATTTTCATATTACATTTTTTATAAATAGTTGCATTAATATTGATACGTCTCTAATTATCTGATAAACTATATTTTTTAATAAATATTACTAACTTGTAATAAGAAACATGCTCCGAATCCAATTTCACAAAGTATTAAAGTTGTAACTTCTTTTAAATACTGTCTGTTATAAATATCTGGAATAATGAGTACAGCTCTATAATGTTTTAAATTTTTAAGAGGTATATCTAATTTGTTTAATAAAACATATTCCCAGATTGCTTTTAAATCAGCAAGTACGGATCTTAAACTTCCCCCAGGTCCTGAATGGACATTTAGTTCTCCTCTTTTATAAGGAAAATGAATATTAAAGTCATCTGCAGGGTTTAACTGTAAAATATTATCTCCAATAACAGCATCTTCATCAGTTTTAATCCATTCTGTACTTGATGGAGAAAGAATTTCAGGATTTGATCTACGGTTAAAAGCAGCAATTTGCTGAGGAGGTGTTGCATATCTTCGCCTTCCATCAGATTGAAGGCATGATTGAAGTGTGTAGGAAACTTGAAGTCTAGCTTCTTCCATCGCTTGTGTCAATTCTTTTGTCTAAAATATTGTTAACAAATTATATATATATTTAAAAATAAATAAAAAAATATGAGACATTATTATGGTATTTATAATTTATATTATAAAACATATTTTTGTTTCACATAATGTAAAAAGTAGAATTGTCTTACTCGAGGAACAAGTGACGGAAGAAAGGAATCTTTATGTTCTAAACCACCTGGATGTCTTCTTCTGGCAATTGCATTTAAAATAGTACAAGGATTTAAATCTGAAGCTCTACCCATTCGGAGATT
>JABFOX010003339.1:0-10427 GCA_022817665.1 Axea sp. ZL-2020
TGACTTAACAATTATTACTTTTGTAAATTAAAGTAAAAAAAAGAACTTACTGAATTTAGTAAATTAATTTATGATAAATAATCAAAAAATGTATTTGATGAAACACTGAAGTTAATCACATATTTTATGCATTATATTGTGATTAAAATAAGTTGTTATGAGATATGGTTAAATTAGTAAGACTTTGCAAATAACAATTCCTAATTTTTTTAAATAAACTGTTGTAGCTTATTTACATATTTATGAAGCAAATTAATTACAGAACAATTTTTATGTGCGTTCATCAAATAATGCACTAATAATATATGTAATAAGTGAGTTGAAATCTAATTTAATTTGTTTATTTTTATAATAATAATAATCTTCATGTATATTTTATTAAAAATTTAAATTTTTTGGCAGTACTTTTAATGAATTTGGACTAACAGTGCACTTAAATTTGAAATTTTAATATTTCCTGAAAAAAATGTTTTGAAAATAAAACTATTGTAAATACATTTGAACTTCTTCTAAACAATTAAAATCACAGTATTTATTTTATTTCGATTCTTAAACATTATAATTCGTATTTATATATTTTCTAATAATTACATATATTTTTAGAAATGTTGTTTAAATTTATATTTCTTAATTTAATATTTATTTTATATACATAAATAATATTATTAATATACAAAAATCTATAAATGTGCATTATTTTTAATTTGCTGTGTTGTTTTTAATTATATTTTTAAGGAAGTGTAAAAATCATTCGTAATTTATTTATATTAATGTTCTTTTCAATTCATATTAATTTCAATTATTATCTGTTTAAATAAAATGTAATATTTTTCTGTTCATCAATCATTTATCTTTATAATAATAATAATAATAATAATAACAAATAAAAATTATATCATGCCAGAAATTGTATAATCTAAAATTATTCTTTCACATTGTTCTACAGAAATTACACTAAAAATTATTAGTGTATCAGTTTTACGTTTTATTAATTTAAGTAAATAAAATTGAATTCAAATTTAATTTTGTATCGATTTACCTGTTTAACGTTGTTTGTTGATTTTTAGATTTCTGATCATTATTAAGTTTATCACCATTACCCTGTTTAATCTTGCCTCTATTATTTGGTGTTTCATATTTCAGCTCAAACCTTTCCAAACTGCTGTTACCAGAACTAATATTTTTTCTACTTTCCGAAATATTACTACATGAACTGCTGCTCCTCGATTCCGGTGAATTTGTCAAAATCCATTTAGCAATCTCCTTCTTTTTCCTTTCGGATAATGTCACTGGAATTATTTCTGGCTCTTCATTACTTTTTTCAAGTTCAGGCAGAGTTCCAGTTATGTGTGTGGTATCGGTTTCATTTTCTTCAGAAACATCCACAGTTTTTCTATCATTGGTCTCTTCGTGATCTTCAGATGACCCTGATCCTTTTGTATCTGCTCTACTATCAGTAGACTCAGTCGCTTTTTTTATATCCGTAAAGTAAAATGGCCTTTTTGGTCGTATACTCTTATAGTTCGTGTATTTTCTATGCGTAATATTGCTAATTGGTTCATCCACAAAGTACTTAGATTTTGTTTCAGAAAATTTTGAAAAAATATCCCCAAGGTCGCGTCTTCTGGGCGAACATGGCGTTGGACTAACATGCGAGGCATCTGAATTATTCGAACTTTTGTCAGAATTGATTGTGCAAATCGTCTCATCCGAAGATGCGACAATTTTTCGTGGAATTTTGAGCAAGTTTTCATCAACACATTTGTCATTGCCATCCGAAGACTGTATCCGTTCATTATCGCTGTTTGATTCATCACTAGATGATGATTCCTCAATCATGATATTGTCACTTCTAAGCGAATTCTTGTCTAAATAATTGTATTGATAACACCGTCTGTCTGCCTTCTCTGGGGAACTGGATTCACTGGAATCACTTATGACAATGACTTTGCTTACTCTCAGCCTTTCCTGGGCTTGTTCTTTGTAATAGTGGAAAGAAGATACATCATCCTGTGCACTGTCTGAAAGCCGCAAAACAATATTTTGTGAATCGTCTGTTGATATTTCTGATAAAAGAGAGGTTTTGAATTTTGAGTTGGCTTCTGAATAAGGAAAATAAGTCTTCTTATTGTCATAGGCTCTCATGTTGCGATGTTGTGGTTGGCAATCTGTGAAATTATGTAAGAATTAGTAAAATAATTATTTGGGATTACTTTTTAAAATAATATTTAATCTTTATTTTGTATTTTTGTGTAATTTAAAAATATATATTTAGAAAAGATTCAAACTGTCAAATTAGGATAAGCCAGCTTAATAATAATTATCATTCTTATTATAAATTCTATTAAACACTAAATTTATTATTGAGCGCTATTTTTCTACTTAATAAAAGCATTATTGTGAAGTATTTATTAAAAATTTAATCATTCAAGAATATATATTAAGTTGCGATATTAATAAAGCACTAATTTTAGAACTACAATACTAATATTTACTTCTTTGTGTATTGTTGTACCAACAAAAAAAAAAGTATAAATATATAAAATAAGAAATTTTACAAGCCTATTCCTGTTAAACACTTTTTTATTACACAATTTACATTTATTTGAAACAAATTAAAAAAAACAAAAAAACACAACATATTGTTAGTTTCAATTTCATTTATTTAATTTTAATTTTGCATTAGAATTAAATTTTATTATTTTTTTTGTATGATTTATATTGATATATATGATATATATCAATTATGAAATAATGAACGAAATATAATTTAATTGTAGGTAAATCATATCACAAAACATCACATCAATATAAAAATCAAAAAATGGATGATTTTTATTTAAAATAACATTTTTTATTACCCAAACAGAAACATTTTACAAGTTCAACAATTTTTCTTTTTTGGTTACAAATTTTAAAAACTCCGGTCTTTTGATAAATTGGGCTGTATACTAGACAAATATACAGATCACGTTTTATTTCAATATACAAATAAAATATCACGTTTTATTTCAATATACAAATAAAATATCACGTTTTATTTCAAAATATTGAATAAAACTTTAATCAACTTAAGTTTGAATTGAATATTTGATATTTGAATAGACACAATTTTTTATTAGAATTTTAATTCCATTGAATAATGCTATTAACACGTTACCACATACTGATAATTTGATGACCCTGCTCAGAAACACATTTTTTTCAATTTCTTTATGACTGCCATGTGCAGGACAGCTATAACAATCACTTGCGGCAACGTGTTAATATAATTTCAACATTTCATAATTATGTTGCAGTTTTTTATGCATAGAATTTTATATAAAAAGATCAAAATATAAATAAAATATTTTAATGAAGATAAAGTTATTTTAATTGATATTCATATTGCTAATAATTATTATTGTATTAATTAATTATATACTTCAACGTAAACCATACAATATTAATTATTTTTCATAACACAAAATAATGAATTAAAAAAAAAAAAACATTTCTAAATGCTATTATATATTTAATATTTAATTATAATAAAAATATATTCACTGAACAAATTTTTAGATGTGTAATGCTACTCATTAAAAATTGTCTTATTGTTATACTTGTATGCCATGAATTTCATTATTTTATTTTTAAGTATTTTAATTATATTTTTATAAATAAAATAATTAAGTGATTGACATTTCACCTTAATGACAGGCATGATTCAAATCAGTTGATTGTTTCTTATTAAGCTTAATACATTTTAACTATAACAAGTATCATTTACGTTATGTACTATGTTTACATAATTAATACATATCATTTATAAAATACGCATAAAAATATTTAACTTTAAATAATAATTGTTCGATATTTATTTATAAATATTATGACAAAAACTGGAGTTTTTAAATGCTCATTAATTTAATAATAAAATAAACTTACACTTGTATAGGTGTTTCATTAAGATAAATTTGAGTCATATAAAATTTACTCGTATTATTTAATATTTGTTAAAAATCTTAATTATAATTAATTATTATTTCTATGTTTCTTTAAATGTATTATGAAAATTATTTTTGAAATTCTTTAATTTATATTTGTTACAATAAATAATCCTTATTTGTTTATAACATTTCTTCTAATATTTGTATATCATTTATTTTTCCATAAAATAATTGTAATATTTTGATTTACTCTAACAAAAGAACTTTTTGGTTTTATTGCGAGGTAATTCGATTTGCTTTTGTTTAAAGATTATTTGGTATTTCTTTAATATTTATGTAAATGGTTATTTTATTTTAAAACATAATTGGTTGCTAATCAAATAAAATTTTAATATTATTAACATTAATAACAGCATATTTTATACTACAAAGCGATAGTTTTGCAACATGACAATTTTTTATCTCGTTAATAAATTTAACATTAAAACAACTTTCGGAAAATAATTAACACAACATTTGTTTATATCTATTTATGCATTCGTGATAAAAATCAGAAACCATAATCTTGTTTTTTTTTATCCCAAGATAATGTTAATAATTATGTAGTAGAAAAATGTAGTGGTTAATGAGTAGAGTATACAAATGCTATACAAAATTGGATTTAATATTTTTAATGTTGAATGAAATGGCAACGTTTAAATATTATCATGTAGAAATAGATTTATTTTTAATGAAGGCTAAACTTCAATGAGAAATGTTTCATTTTATTTATCTTTATATTTAAGTTTACAGCCCTTGTAGGGACCCCTGTACATTTTTAGTGTTGAAATTCAGGTCCATGAAAATATTTTTACAAATATCTTAAATATACAAGTTCAAAAGATAACTCAATGTGCAATTGTAAAGCAATTCTTTAAATATTTAGTAATACATTTATATATATTTTTTTCTTTTATTTTTTATTTTTAATTTTTTGTGTGTAGTGTTACATTTGTTTGTAGTGATACATTTATTTTAATTTTTACTAAATATGTAATATACTAATTTTAAAAATCTAAGTATTTCAAACACAAATTTTTCACATTTTTTAAATACTGTCTATAAATAAATAGAAATTTGACTGTAGTCATTTTATAACAATATAATGTGTGATATCATTTGTATTAAACAGGATACTTATAATAATGTCTTTCTAAAAGTAAAGGAAATGGCAACGTTAAAAAGAAATTTCTTGAAAAACTTATGTTATGATATTTCAGATTGCAAATGAATTGAAATGTAAATTCAAAATACCATAGGCATTAATGTGAAATAGAAGTCAATAATGGTCAAAAACAGAGTGTTTTTAAATAATTATATTTATATATGATATTTGTAATTATGAAATCAAACAATTTTATACTAATAAAATAAATTCTCATTTAATTGAATTTGTTCATATTCTTAATTTTATTGGGATATGAAATTCTTCCACAATAATGATTTTAATTATTTTACAAAATATGTTTTAATTATAATATTTTAAAATTTTATAGCTTAAAAATTTTAATAATATATTAAAATGAGAATAAAATGATCATGTCACAAAGTTTGTATTTAGGAAAAAAATATAATAATGAAAATTGATATTACAGAGTAATATTGAAACCACAGAGTAAACTTCAAACTTTATTTTTTACCATTATTAAAAAATCTAAGTTTTTAGATTTTGTATATTTTTCTGTGTTTATAGAATATTATTATATTATTATAATAACAATAAAATAAAAAATAATATCAATTCCAAATAATAGAATTTTCATTGTGTGGGTATATGCATGATACATTACTTTAATAAATTAAAATTTTTATATTATTTTCAAAATTGAAAGAACCTCATTTCTTATTCTAAAACTAAAAACAGTAAAGAAAGAAATAGAACCAAATTGTTGTAGAGCAGCAAAGATGGTGAAAGCAAATAAACAAACAAAAATAAAATATGATTGTCCTTTTAAAAAATAATTTTCTTTAGTAATTTTAGGGTTTTCTTTCTGAACATCCCAAGAGTATTAAAATAAATATTCTTTTGAACTATTTATCCAATTCCATTATTTGATTTAAGGCTGTAAAAACATAAAAATATAACATTAGACAAAACATATTTAAAACCAAATTGTGTTAAAAAACAATTTAACAAAAATCGCTTACCATTTCAATGTTAAAACTGAGCTAAACAAACAAAAATAGAAAACAAATTCAGGTTCAGTTATTTCCCTGTCAAATTACATGTTTAAAAACATTATATTTTTGTTGATAAAATATTTATTAATGAAATTTTTGTTCAATTTATTTTTAAATAATGTTATAAGTAGAATTTACACTATTACAGTTCTCGCTAAAGAATTATTAGCTTGAAATATTACATATTATTAGTTATTTTATATAGGGTGTTTAGTTTCAGTTAACAATTCAGAATAACTCGAGAAATAAGCACTGTGTGAAAAAATATCCCAAATAAATCTTTAATATTTTTACGGGAGACATCTCTCTGTGAAAAAATTACCATATAAAAAGAGAAGTAGAATTTTTAAAATACAATAAAGGTACTAAAATTAATAAGTCTGATATAAGGTTATTTTTTTGTTTTTCATGCTTTCTGTACTTCCTTTAACATCAAAAAAAAAAAAAAAAATAATTGTTCGATTATTTGCTTTGTATATAAATATAAAAATATATATAACTTTAATTATAATTAATTATACAAATAATATTCATAATAAATTCAATAAATATAATTAATTCCTATAAAGTATTACGACACAAACTATTAAAATCCATTTTTTTTAAATTTGATAAAATATATTTTAGTAATACAAATGTATTGTTTATAATTTATTTAATGCATTAGAATGTTTAATAAGATAAACTATATCATTCACTGAATTAAATTTTAATTGAAATTGAATATAATTGTATGCCAAAATTATTCAGACAGCATACAGAAGCATTTATTACATGTATAAGTACCTCAAAGTCTTATTTATGAAAGACTGTTTCATATTAAAATAAAGAAATAAAATGATTAAATACTCAGTTACTAAACTTTACTCATTAACTATAAATAAAAAGTTATTATTTTTAACTTGAAAAAATATCAAGTATTACTGAAAAAAGATAACTGCCGACAAAAAAAAAAACAAAAATAAATCACTTCAGAACTGACTGTAAAAAAGAAACTAAATTAAATAACACGATTGTTTACCAAACGAAGTTGATCATTGAACGAGTAACTTTCACTTTTAATGAACTTGTAATAATAAATACTAGAACAAATAGCGCTTGTTTATAAATGAAATGAATTTATCATTTGGATACGCACCCCTGGACGATCGGTTCATGATGAATCGAAAACGTGGTTGTATCAATCAATAGTAATGGACAAACGTACGGTCAAAGTTGCAGGCAAGACTGTTTTTGTGTACATTTACCCACGCGGTGTAACGCGATGCGAATGAGAAATGTGAAAGTTGTGAAAAAACACAGAAAAAATATTCTCACGACACGACGATCGCTCAAAGACTATCCATTTCCGAAGGTCATTAGTAATGACAATAAACATTCGAAATCAAACCGGACAGGATTGTAAGTAACAATAATCAACAATTGTGATGCCGTCTTAGTGTCAAAATTAAAGATGTATGTGTGTTCGTGCGCGTCAGATTTTAGTCAATTCACGCAGAGCGTCTGATAAAGAGCATATGATCATTGGCTCTTCGTTTAACGAAGTTTCACCAACCGTAAGGATTTAAAGTAACGTATAATGTCTTCTGTAACGGAATTGGTGTTATTTCAAATAAAATTTGTATTACTTATTATTCTAATAGACAGCGATCAAACCGACATTTTTAAAATACGGGAAGATGTTTCTAAAGTAAAAAAATATAATTTTGAACAAAATTGTTCGTGTAAATGGAAAATTGTGATTTATCCAAGATCAGACGTCTAAAAACGTAATCATTTTATTTACATTTTATATTTCATACACATAAAACAATTATAATTCAATATTTATAATTTATATTGATATAAAATTTATCTGAAATGAAAATGAGTCCATCACTGGAAATCTACATCATCTTAAACCTATGTATATAATGCTTTTACGGAGTTAGTGTCTTTTTATATACAAATGGTATTGCACATTATATTGTCATAAAATGACCACAGTAAAATTCTGTAAGTATGGAAGAATTTATTCAATTTATAAGATTCAATTGTTTATCAAACATGCCCATGTATTTTGAAATTTTCAAACTTTGTGTGAGCAGATGATAAAAAAATCGTATTTCACCAACTTCGTCCACATATTTGATTAGATTTGTAGATTTATAAGCAAAATAAATTTTCCGGTATTCACAGAATTTGGCTCAAGTCATTTTATGGCAATATAACGTGTGATAACATTTCTATTTAAGAAGACACTAATTTCGTGAAAGCATTTCATCTTAATGCATGGCTTTAAAATCATGTATAACAGACCAATGTTGTCTTAAAGTTTGTAATAATCGAAGTCATTAATTTATCTTTATAAATGTTATAAATTAATACTGATAAAATAACAGTGGTTTTATATAATAAAAAAAGGAGAATACATTAATGGTAAACACAACCTATTCTACAAAGAGGAGATATAAACTTATTATGTGATGATCGACTTTATCGAGGATTTTGTAAAATGAACTACTTCGATTCTCGTCAGTATGAACAATTTAAAAACTCTCTTGCTGCATCATTTCTTTTGTACTGTAATGATTATCGACTATGTTATTTTCTCTGATGGATAATTTCCGTAACTCTGTAGCATTCAAAAAAATCATTCATTGTAAAACTGACTTAGTTGTCTTGTATAAATGAGATAATAATGCACCATTAGAATAATGCAATCTGGAAATTATGGAATTCCATAAAAAGTTAATAATGGATTTTGTTTGTTATTTAATGAATAATAATTTTAATTTATTCAACAATGTCGAAACATTTTGCAGAATTATTATTTTAGCAGTTGCTACTGGCAAAAAACTAAAAAATATCAAGCCTTTACAAATTTTCAGTAAAAGACCTGAAATTGAAATTGGAATGTATCAGCTCCTTATAGAAGCATTACTGTACGCAATGCCATGACTGATTTACCAGTATTACAAATGGTTCTAGTGCAGAAGAAATTATTCATAAAAAAAACCTACAACGCATTTTGTATGAATGATAAACTTTTTTTTTCTATTCATTATTTCTAATATTTCTAATATTTAAATTAATATACAAAATAGTATCTTTTATCAAAAAGAAAGATTCACTTTAAGAATAAAATCTTGGCTGATAAAAAGGTAATAATTATATAAATGTATTAAATAATATTGATTTATTTTGAGATTTAGATGACGTTATAGAGTGGTAAAAAGTTGCAAGATTAAGTCTCTCAAAAAGGGCCCCAATTAAATGAAGCTTATAACAGGTTCCTACAAATCCTGGAGCCGTTTGGCAGGATCTACTCAACATCGAGTATTTTTGTAAAAATTAAAATAAAAAATCAAGCAATTTACGGCGTTATAATTATACTTAATTTATCACAGTTTCGAATAGTATAAATGTGAACAAATTTGAATTAATTTTACACTGTAATTAGTTTATAATTACATAAATAAAATTGTTAGTCTTATAACATTAATAAATATTACAAATTTCGATTTATATATGTAAATTTATTTTAATTAATTTTATTCCTTTTTAAACAAAGGGCTTTTAACATATACAAAAAATATACTGACACAGCATAAAATTATTAATTTTTTATTTATTATATTTTGTTTTTAAATATTTTGTTATATGAATAAGAAAAAAAGCAAAAATATCAACAAAAATAGTTTTTCAGTGAATTTCCATAAAATATCTGAAATAAAAATGACTAGATCCTAAGAAAGCAAAAACAGTGCATAATTGGGTATACAGTCAAAAACAATTTGAAATACTAACAACTATCATATTCGTCATGTACATAGGACAAAAATTTTGTGAAAATTTCCACATGAATAGAACATTTTTATTTTAAAGCAAAAAGTTGGCAATTTATCATATGTCGATAACGTACCATATCGTAATTTTGTATGTGTGTGTGGAAAAAAGCAAAACTAAGCAGCGAAAAATCGAGCTGTTTGTGATGTCGGTATTATGTATATGTGGAAAAAAAGCACAATGTGTTACCTACTCGGCGCACATATTCGAATTATAAAAGTACTAATATTTGATTTTCACACTATTCATGTGTTAAAAGAATATGCATGGTTATAAAATTCAAATTTAAAGAAAAATGAATATAGTATTTATAGTAAACTTACAATAAGTGTTCTACACCAAACAAAATAATAAATTAGTATCAATAGAACTTTTTAGAAATAAAATGTATTTTAATAATACTACAAGGATATAATAATTATAATTTAAAAAATTAAAATTTAACTTATA
>JABFOX010003340.1:0-10426 GCA_022817665.1 Axea sp. ZL-2020
ATTAATAATTTTTGTAAATAATCAATAATACTTCTATACATACATGTACTTTTGTCGTTAAATCTATTTTTCATATATAAAAAGAAATATTGCTGAGTAAATAAAAATAATTTGAATAGCAGAGAATGAAGGCGATGAAGGCGATGAAGGCGATGGAGGCGAAGAGTGTTCTCCAAAGAGGTTTACATGTAACACTTTATAATTTGGGATCCCCAAAATACCGTTAGTTACTACAGGCAAAAGATCGTGCTAATTGGTTGATTGGTTTAGACGTGGCTATAGTGCTGTACGTGCTGGAAAATACTGTTATTCATTTTGAACTATTTCAATTTAATCAGCAATGATACTCGACTTGCTTTTCTATTCCTCGTAATACTATTTGTTTCCCTTAGGATGGGATTTCTTACGATTCTGATTATTTAGCGAAGGGATTCATGGTGCATTGCTGAGATAAATTTTCTTGGGATAAAGCAGAAAAAGGTACAAGTATCGTCATTATCAGTGTGTACAGCGCTTTTTACTTCAAGTATCCCTCCGGATCGATCAAATATTTGAATCGTAGCATCAGCTACCGTTTTTTCTTGCATTTCCCTATGATTATTATTGCAAGCATCTTCATGATTCGCAAACCAATCGTCAGGTTCTGGTGTGGTTTTTTTATCAGCCTAATTACTGCAATTTTAACAAAATGGAGATTAGTGCACGTATTTGTCAATCAACGTTCTGATACGAAATCGCAATGAAAAAGTACGTTTTTTCCACGTCCCATCTCCATATGCATGTAACATTAACGTTTTCTATCTCTTCATCAACTGCTTTCTTTTGCACAATTTCAAATGTACATTTCGTTGCTTCATACAATTTCTCCAGCCGCGTGTTATATGCGCTGTTGCTAAAACACACAGCTAAGTTCCATTATACAGCAGAAAATATTTGCAACGCGTAAGCCTAATCTCAAGAGACGCATCAGAAAAAAAAAGAAACCAAAAATCGGGAATTCATTTCTCAAGCAATTTCTCAACTTCGATAATCGTATGGAAAAATCTTGAATGCTTTTAGTGATACATCCTGTAATTTAAAGGGAATAAAAAATTGTACAAAACGCAAAGTCGGATTTTTCAGCTTTGGGAAAAATTTGTGAAACAGAAACAAGTCTAATTGAATTTTGAGCTAGAAAATTTTATGTTACACTATGAAAACCAAGTATTAAAGAATGCTGTATTATCGAACATTAGAATTTTTGGAAGAATAAGAAATTTTTATATTAATAACAATAAAATAAAGTATCAAGAATCGTCAAATAATAATGGTTTATAAAAATGAAAAATAAAAAAAAGCAATATTTGAGATTACTATTTTAAACAGTAAAATTACCAATTTTTCTTATATATTCTCATTTTATTACGAAAAACTGTGACTTTAAAAATTATAGTTTTATTTTTGATACCTTTTTTTCCATATTCCTGTTACTTTTTATTGCATATACTTGTAATAAGGCAGCATATGAACACAGTTGAAACTTTTTTCATTAGTGAATTTTTTTACCTAATATATTTGATGATGAAAATTATTGAAGTAAGATTTAATAATTCTTTTTAATTATGAAATTAAACAATTAGCTTATTAAATTTTATCAAATTTCAATATTGTTAATTAATTAATTTCATATTATTATTTAATTAACAAATATGATTTAACATCATATTTACATTTAATATAACGTAGCAAAAATATTATTATTCAAATGTGACATTTTAAACTGGAAAAATACAAACAAATTTATTGTTCGTTCATTCTACCGAATACTTGTTTAAGGTTTCAAATTTTTCAAAGAATAAGATTTAATCGTGGTCAGTTAATTCCTTTTTACAACTGTCGCAGTAATTTGGCTAGTATTGCGATAAATCAGTAACGTGAAACTATTAAGCTCAAATATCGGTTAAATTTTTTTGTTTTAGAAAAGACAACTAGGACATGTTTTTAAAGGAATTTATAAATGGTTATTTTAATAACAGCAATAATAACAATAATAATAATAATAATAATAATAATAATAATAATAATAATAATAATAATAATAATAATAATAATAATAATAATAATAATAATAATAATATCATATGGAAAATATTTATCATTTGACCAATATATTAAAATTAATATATTGTAATTAATTGGTTGCATATGTATAAACGCAAAATTATACCTATATCTTTCAGTGTTTAATATCTAGTCCGATAATATTAATGCAGTCTTAAAACCATGATTTTGGTTCAAGATTTTTCAGTCGGTATAAAAAAAAAAAAAGAAAAAAAAATACGGAACATATAAACATGAGAGATAAACAAACGTAGAATCAGTGACTTCTTTCTTTGTTTAGTTTTTGTGTTTATATTCACAGTGACCTTTTTTTATTTTATACCATAAACAACTCAAATCATAAACCAAAATGGTATTTTTAGAGTGTATGTTAAAACCGAAAAATGTTCAATATAGAAATATTATATGCAAAGAAAATTTATATTAAATGATTTGACATTTTTGAGGTCAATTTATATAGTATTGTAGTAGTAATTATTGTATCATATCTTACAATGTGACTGTATTAGAATGGTAGCTTTTGTTCATACTACCAACTATAGCTACAAAGTAATCTTTGGAATTTAACATGCGTTTAATTAGATCTAATTAGGCAATCTTATCAAGATCAGTTAAAATTCGCGCCTTTTTTCTATTCAGACATTGCTGCAAGTTATTCCTGAAAGTTTCCTCTTTTCGTAAACAATGAAAAAAGAAGGCTTTTTTTGGAGAGATGTTGCGAGTTATTTCTCAAAGTTTTCTCTTTTCGCAAACAAAGAAAAAAAGTAAACATTTTTTGGAAGGAATCTATTCAATTTACGCGTATAAAAATTTATCTACAAGTGAGACGGGACATTAACAAAAATTACATGAAATTTTACGAAATTTTATGCGGTTGATATTGCTAATTTTATGATCTGTGTGTAAAACTGCAGAGTTTATATGTAATATAATAGAATGTACGTAATCTGAGAATATGGATACCTATCCTAAAGTTGGTCGAAACTTTGGACAGTTTGATACATGCCATAATTCAACATTTTATACTCCGCAGTCAAATAAAAAATGCTTTTCCGAGTTATGTTTTAACAAAACAGTAATTGTTCCTTTGATACACCATCAGATAGATAATGCAAAGTAAAGTGCAATAAAAGAGCTTTATTTTATGTAAAAAGCAAACATTTATTATAATCGGAAATATTTCGGGGTAACCTGATTTTGATAGTGTTTTTAGTGAGCATGAAATATCTAATTTTATATTTCAGCAATAAAACCTTTATTATCGCGGTGCAATAACGTTTATGTTAATTTTAACAGTCGTTCGACATTTTGCTGGAATAAGCTTTACATTTGAAGGAAATATCAGCGCGATCTTCGAATCGCGGATGAAAATAATAACAAGTGTTCGAACGTGAAGCAAGGGGGCACAAATTCTTATCGTTTCTGCGAGACACTTTCCATTCTGAGCAATTTTCTTCAATTATTTCATTTAATACGAAATTTGTACAAACCAATGACCCAAATGACCCATTCCACTTTTTCACGGTATTAAAAAATTCATTTAATTTTTTTCCAGCTTTTAAGAAATTCATTCCATTGATACGTAAATCTGTGTATAAATGAATTTATATACAGCTCGACCAAATCTACTTCAGTTATTAATTTTGATCATTTTCAGCATTTTTGCATACTTTTATTGTTGTTGGTGTTATTATTATTATTATTATTATTGTTATTGTTGTTATTATTATATTTTTTATTGTTATTATTATTATTATTATTATTATTATTATTATTATTATTATTATTATTATTATTATTATTATTATTATTATTATTATTATTATTATTAATACCATGAAAACGGGAATAAAGTTAACCCCTAAGGTGCTTCAATTATGTTGCACACATTTTTCAATGGACGAACTTCATTATTAAAATGCGATGCAATTTGTTCTTGTTGTAGTGGTTTCCTCATTAAACTTCGCATTTCTTATGTACGGACATTGCGTCTAGGTTTTATTTATTTTTCTGCGTCGAATGATAAGAATCAGAAATATTTGTCCACGAAAGTCAATAATTCGGTTTTACATCACTCATGTACAACTTCAAATGAACGTACTACACATGCATCACGAAGTTTCACAACAAAAATATCAATTAGTTGTATATATATTGTATAGTTATATGTGCACGTATTAAATGCATTTGTTTCAATCTGTAAAATATTGCATTTATTTAACAGACGATATAATACATTACAAATGAGAGAGAAGTAAATTTGAAAGTGAGCATTTTTATCCGTCAAATCGAACATTTCTCTAACCCGAATTTTGTATCGAAATTGCGCTCGCTAAAATCGCGAATTGCATTTATGATTATTGCAATTATATTACGTTGAAATAATATCGTACGTGAATATTATTTTTTAATTATCTCAAATGAACGTTACGGAAAAAGTTAAAGATTTAAGTAGCTTTAATGCGTTTTCGAAACGAATCTGTTTTAAGCGTGCACATTAAAGGACAAGAAGATTATAAAAGGATTTCGGTGTTCTCATAATTGAACAGACAAGAATTAAAACGCAGAGATATGAGAGCGTATAAATTTACCTGTTTACTTTCGACTCGTTTTTGCCGTTTGAATTTCGCGTTGCGTGAGCACAGCGTATTTATTTGCACTTTGATGAAATCGCTGAGTTAAAGTCAAATGTTATTGGATCGGATCTCTTTTTCGAGCTTAATCGTGCCTTGCTTGATAAGCGAAAAGTGTGCGCTCGTATTTGCATATGTTAATAAATAGCGTTTCAATTGTTAACGAAGGGTTATCGAATTGTGTCATTATGCATCGAATGCATTTCGACTGCAGTGTGCGTCGGTGGATACGGTTTCGTTTGAATCGATCGAAATAATTGTGATGTCGCGGGACACAGGGTTCTCGGAGCCACGGAACAATATACCAAGTTACTTTTGAAAATATTTATTTGACCGCGCGTCCTCTGTACAATAATTCGGCTTGATTCTAATTAATGTAGCAATTGTGAGCGTTTCCTTTACTCGGGTGTAAGTTTTACTTTATGATTTGCTTAACGTGGCGCGGAACCACAAGCTTTGTTTTTTATATTTGTACAAGGATTAGGTGTACGGGTAGTTTCGGGCGTTGGACTCTGGCGCGTAATTTCGCGTCCTGGTCTTTATTCGCGCTTAATTATGGCGAGTGGGAGAAAGTTTTTTCCCCGTGGCGTTGGTTCAAAATGATGGCTGAACTTGGCGAATCTTCGCTGGCTGCTGTGTGGTCGTAGCTTTATCGCGGTGACAAACTTGGCTCCTAGAACGGATATCGCGGACAAAGCGTAACCATCGCGAAATTCCTTTGTCGATGGTTGGGGCCGTTACAAGCGGCCATGTCCAGCGAGATAATTATTGTAACAAGATATTTCATGGAAATTCGGGACGTATTATAATTATGTTACTAATTCATTATGCCACGAATTAAACGTAATTTTTTTTTGTTTACGAGATCCCAACACTGGTTTTAAACACTACAAATCGCGTTGGTGTTAAAATTATAATAATGTTCATTTCGCTGATGATATTTGACAAAATATCCATGAGAATTATTGGATTATCAACATGTTATGAAGCGTCTTTTTGCAAATATTTGTCGATTTAAAATATTTACACGAAATTGTTTGTATTATGATTAGTTCAATTTTCAGCGATACCTGTAAGAAAACAGAGTCAATATTCGTTATTAAAAGCAGTTTTTAATGTACTTTTTTATTACATGCTTTTATTACTAATAATAAGTAGTCAGATGACAAATGCCATCTACTTTCAACTGGTTTTATTTTTCTTTAATTTCACACAATTAGAAAGAAACGAACAATAATAAGCTTTGAATTCATACATAAATTTTCATATGCCAACTTCGACGGCCGACTTTGATTCGACGTGCAGTATTGCTTTATTGTGAAAAATTACTGATATTAAATTTCACGTTAAATTCATGAAAGGATCTCGACGCATTAAATCTGATGTTAAATTCGATATGTTAATTTCTCAGTGTGGGTTTGATACCAGATCTGACATCAAATCGAACATTAAATTTGACAATAAACCGTGTTGTGAAATTTAATTTTAATCCAACATTAGACCTGCTATTAGATTTGGCATAATTTTTGTTTTACGAAACGTTCAAATATTTTGGTCTGCTAATATTGGCTCAGAATAAATTGTACATTTTCAAGGATGTTTGATAAAATGAAATCGATATTTATTAATATCGCGATTATCAGAATTTAATGAGTTTTCATGAAAATTAATTTGTACATGGGACGAATTCGAAATTCGGTGAGCAAACAAAGTGAGAGGGCTGGTAGATTGAGAAATCTTGTAACTTATGATACGGAAATGCGTACGATATTGCAAAGTAATATCAGGTACTAAGTGGTTTATTCAGTGTCAGTCACCAACAAGTTTGACTAACGAAAACTTGAGTAGTTACTAGTTTCAGTACTTTGTTCAGTAGCTACTAGTAATTATTTGTTCAATTACTACAAGCAGTTTGATCAAGTGTTACAATTGAAGCCGAGTTTTAATTACTTGAATAGTTACTAATGACAGCACCTCTTTCACAAATTATTGACGAAACTTCCTCATTTCTATTTGACTAATTATTCTCCGCCATTATTTGCTCAGAAGTTATGCACTTCTGATTGCTCATTATTGAATGTTATACAAAGATACATATTAATATATTTTGATTTGAAATTAGAATTACTTAAATCATTCGTCTGCAGATAAGAGTCAGTTTTCTCGCCAAGAGTGTTCCGTGAATTTCCTCTTCTAATTTTACCGAGAGATTGAATTTGTTGCAAATTATACATGACAACTGGCAAAAGAAAACGCAAAATTAACTTTTCATTGAAGTTCAGTACTTAGTTGGTACTATTGCTTACTTTTATTTTACTTTGTTTGTTATTGCTACAAATATGATTAAAAGATTATTTATAAAACTAAATAAAGTTCTGGAAAATGTGAAAATTGCTTTGTAATGTATGAAAAAATGTTTATAATTGTCGAATTACTAAACTCTGTTAAAATTCCGGGCATTTATGGTTATTGCACTGTTTCGGTTATAAGCTTAGCAAGTGCTGATGAACATTGAAAAGCTGGAAAATGTTCAGACATTTTTCCGTTTTTACAGATTTGTTCGTAATCGGAGAAAAATTAAACGATTCGGTTTCACGATGAGTCACCCAGTATAGGTTACGATCTTACAGGAACTTGCTTTTGACGTACGAGTCACTTTAAGCTACCCCTATGAAAAAATAAACCGAGGGCGATGCTTGTCAAAATGCGAGTGTGCGTGCGCGTGCGTTATACGTCAGCATGACTTGTCGACGTATGATTCACTTCCGCGTGGTGCCAAAAATTGGGTGTTAAGGGCAACGTGCCGAATGAATCGACACAAAAAAGTATTAGCAACTTTTACTTCGACCGCATATTCGACTTTATGAAAGAGAGCGTGTAAACATTCTTTTTTCTCCAAACGCCTACGAGTGTTTGAAGTACGAATTTCCTCGTCGAAAAAACAGGACTTGCGAAAATAAAGAAACATAAAAGAACGTATGAATGGTTGGAAGTGGAATTAAAAAATAATGATTTTGTTATTCGCAAATAAATCATGACTTACACTCGAGCACGCACGTGGGCTGCAGAATTTTTGCAGGAAGTGGAACTTGATGCACCACTAATTGTTTAATTAACAGTACACTTTTTTGCAATGTGACTAATTATGAGTAACAACACAAACGAAAAACGTAGCTTGAGTGTGAATTTGGTGGTATTATTGACATGAATGAATTACAAGAGGTTGGCTGAATTTACATGTGAAATAACATGAAAAATCGCGATGCGCCAGAAACTTTAATTACAAATTAACAAATAATTGTTGAATAAGTAATACAACTCAAGCGGTTACTTTCTAGAGATTTCTAAATTTCGCGTTATTATTAATTATAGTAAAAATTGTATTCTGCTTTAAATTGGAATGAAAAAAAAAAAAAAAAAAAAAATTTGTGTTAAAAATAAAATAAAAGAAAGAAAAATTGTTTTAAAATTTTGGAAAAAAAAAAAAAAAAAAAAAAAATAAATAAATAAAAAAAATAAAAAAAAAAAAAAAAAAAAAAAAAAAAAAGAGAGAGAGAGGAACTATGAGAACGATTAAATAGAAGCATGAAGAAATCATATATTTATTTTAAATATTCCTGCGTTTTATATTTCCATGTATTTGACTTTACATTTTTTTATATTTCTCGTACAGTCTTTTTTTCGTACAATTTATTACACAAATATTTTTAATTTAATTATTTTATTATTAATTAATAATTTAATTAATAATTTAATTTAATTAAAAAAAATTACAGATATATTATTTAAATATATTTCTCTTAGACAATATTAATAACAATAGCTACAACAGCAATTATATTAACGAAATCTAGTAATGCTAAACCTAAATGCGAGACTATGATTTCAAAGTCTGTCGCCACAGCTACAAGTTTTGTTGGAAGTTTAAAATTCAATCGCTTAACACCCTGGGGTGGCGCAGTTATCTATTGATACAAAAATTGTAATCTTTCCTGCTGTTGTGATAAATGATAAATGATGCAGAGTGGTCCGCGTGGTTCATGGCTGGTATAAATATTAATAAAATATTAATACTTAATAAAATATGAATACTTAATAAAATTTTAAATTAAGTAAAAAATGATTAAACATTTTTGTAAAAATTGACCCGATTGTACAATTCAGTAATAATCTTCCACATATAAGTCATCCTCCTGTTTAACACAATTATTTTAAAACTTATTTCGTCATTTTTTCCTTGCACTGCTGCAGCGACGCGACGGCGTCAAAATAATTCATTTTATTGCATTTGTCCATGGACAGACTTTCCCGTAATGCATTGCATCGCAGAATTAAACGTGTGAATACAGAATGATTTCCAAATGACCCGTGAGTGAAGGGCGAAAGAGAAAAGACGAATGCGGCTTACTTGGATTTTGATTTATTTCTCACTACATGACGCATGTGTGCACTTTATAAGTACAGATACGAGTCACGTCTTTGCTCAATCAAATATATATTTGCAACATTCTACGCCGACGGGCAGTTCACGGTGGTTCACCCTCTACTGTGAACTCGCGAAAAATGAATAAAACCTTGTTACGTTACAAATGTTGAAATCGTGCGTTTTCACCCACACCGCTGATCATTAAACTAACTTTGCCTGTCGATCTTTGTACAATAAATGCATTGACAAAGGCTGCACGAATTCAATCAAGTAATGTTAAAAAAGTCATTAAAAATATCTTTACAACACAACATGTACCACAAAGGCGCGTTCATTTTTTCATCGCGTATATTTATACGGCAAAAAGAACACCTAATTAAGTGTACAAATGCAAGTGCACTTTCACGCACACCAACACAAGCGCCGATAAGCGAATGCACACAATTATCATTGGCTGTTAAACTTCTTGTTCGAATGAGTCTTCGCAATTCAAGACCATCGCCTCTATTTTTATCAGACACATCTTTTAACGGACTGCGGTAGTAGCAGGAATACCAAATTAGTTCCATGCATGTCCATTTTAAGTTCAACCGAACTCCACGGATGGCCATTTAAAACGCTCGAAACTCTTGAAGCGAAAGGTGCACGTTTATTAGTAAACGAAAAAACGCATGAATGACGAATCGAAAACGATGCATAGATTTTGCATTGGTCGATACGCACGAATACATGTGTCGTATAAAACGTACACTTATATTACCAAATGTTACATTTTTTTAAACGCCGCACTCGCGCGAATTTTACGCCACTTGAAATCCCGGGTCAAACACGAATATAATTATAAACAGGAGGAAATCGAAGCATTTGAACATAAATGGAACTACTTCCGTTGACCACACAAATGGCAAATCTGAATGGTAAAATAAATATTTTGCAACGTGACACGCGTTTTACAATGCACGTCTGGAACTTTGATTAAAGTAAAATGAACTTTAACGAGAGACATGAAAACATGCTTCCATAGACAAGTTTTCCCAGTGACGGAGAAAAGCGTCTCTTTTCGATGAGTCGACGCCAAGGTAGCTTTTGCTGCCGCTGTTCCGCGTTAATTGTTACAAACAAAACAACATCCCATTCGCTGCCTACGAGAAAGCAAAACTGAAACAAAACGCAAAGCCAAACTGGATACCTCGTAAACTTTTTAATCATCAACCAAACTCCCTTTCACGCCTAGTGCATAAAAGTCAATTACGTGAAGTACGAGGCC
>JABFOX010003341.1:0-10426 GCA_022817665.1 Axea sp. ZL-2020
TTTAAAAGTTTGTATTTTGTGGCATTTCAGTGACATAGATATTCATATGATCAAAATCTCTTCTGAAATTTATCCCACCTTAAGTTTATACTATGTGGAAACATCTGTGTTAAAACAACACGATTTGCCCAAAAAATGTTGTTTCTTATTTTTTTAAGAAATATCAAATAATAAACCTTTGCTGGTATTAATTATTTATAAATGTTATAATAGTTTGAGTTTGTTTAAAATTAATAAAATCTTATAATTTTTGACAACATTAATTAATCTGTCAATTAAAAATAAAAGTTAAATTATCAATCAATGAAAAGTAATTAATGAAGGATATAACTGTCTCCTTATTGAATGATTGAGAAGTTAGTATAATAACTGTTAATCATTTACAGTGAATAATAAGAAATGATTAAATTTAACAGATGTTATAAATGATCTAGTAATTACAATTTCAGAGATAATAAATAATAAATATTTATTTTGAAATTGATACAAAAATTAAGCACTGTTATTTTTTTATAATATTTTATATAAAATATATAATTATATTTATATTAATTAATTGTAACATTTTGTCTCAAAATATTCTTTTTATATCTGTATCAAAATATGAATTTTATTATAACCAGTAAGAACAACACAATATATATAATTTTTAAGGATCAGAATACGTATATCGAGTCACAATAAAATTAATCTTTAGATAAAAATTTGACAAAGATTTTAACTTCATAAAGTAGGATTAAAATCCATGAAAATCTATTGCTCTATTTCTATTATTGTATTATAATTATTTCTTCAGAATATTAATAATTTTATATTTCTACTATTTTACAATATAATTTTAATACATTGATGGAATATTCCCAAATAAATGTGTTCAAATATTGGCTATATAATTTGCAGTAAATATTTTTATTTTTGAATCAAGGCTAGTACTTTCACTTTATTTTTCAATCATTGAAAATTTTACAAGAATAATGTTTAAACTGACAATTTGTAGAAAAAAGAACAAGGTGAGAAGTTTGAGAATGGCATGTACAAAATACTATAAATCTTTTATTTCTATCTGCAGTCAAAGAAGGAGATGTATAACATATATTTTCTTTGTTCAGAATACGGAAATATAAAAGATGCAAGAAAGAAGTAGTCATATGGGACCATGTGAATTTACTTTTGTTGGAAATACAATTTTTTTTAAATGATACATTTTTTAATTCGTGTACCATTAGATAATCATACGCACTGTACATTTTTTTATAAACTTGTTTTAAATGTTTAATTAAATATCAATATAAATAATAAATATTTATATAGGGAAAAAATATAAAATATAATTTCTCATGGCATTTTTAAATTATCAGATTTAAATAATGGCGTCTCAAATTTTCAACTACTATTTATTTCTCTATAATTTCTTAGTTTCACGTTCCCTTTCATACAAATATATATATATATATTTCATTCCATAATTAAATTTTCAAAGTTTGTTTCTAAAATATTGATTCAATTTAAGAATCAAGTAAATAATATTCATGTAATATTATTTTTAAAAAGATACATCGTTAACGCAACAGCTGTAAAAATATTATTAAATATATTTTTCTTTTTTTTAAAATATATAATAAAAAATAATATAATTATAAAAAAATATTCAAGAATTGTTTGAGAAATTTAACCTTTTAAAGGAATAACACATTTTAGAATAATTTTTCAGTTTTAAATGTCTGATAATGTCTACCTGTTTTACCTTTGAGGATCATTTCTAAATTTGTAATGGAAATTCATATTCCAAATGGCACTTTAAAGACTTGTTTTAAAACGAAGGGGTTTTATACGCACGAAAATTTAGACATTAAATTATAAAGAATTAAAACAATTTTTGATAATATGCAACCGATTCTGTAATACGTATAAATTACCTGCTCAGTAAAAAAGATTGTTTTTTATTTTACACTAAAATCAGGGATATATATTAAGAGCATTATATTTTTTATATCGTAAAATTTCTAAATGTTTATTCAGTGAAATTCAGCGGTGAAATTTATACCGTTTTTAATTACACTGTTGACATATTCTGAACATTCTGTCGAGTTAAATAAGGTTATATACATGTTTCAAATTGAAATATACTTTATAACAAATAAATTTTTTCTCCTTTGTTAAGTTAAGACTGATGACAGCAAACGTTGAACATAGGACAAATAATATTTTATGAGAAGGAAAAGAAAAACTCAAATATATTTGAGTAGGTGGCGTATATGTTTACTTCCGGATTTAGCAAATACGTTTGACTAATTAAATAAGCTATATGGGATTTTATATAATTACTATGGCATTTATACAGTTTTTATAAACTTTTCAAATTTTCATAAATTAGTGTTTTTTACACACAATTATTAATACAATAAATCAATATGAACATACAATTACAGTATTTAGTGCACTACAGCATTACATGGTTCAGTTTAATATGTTACACCCTTTTCTAGATATAAGTTTGCTACATAACTTTAATAAAATTTAAAAATACATCGAAAAGTTCCAATTTTGAGGTAGCATTAGTTTTGTTAAATTTACCATTTCGAAGAGTTTTTCAGAATATGTCCAAATTTGTTCCATGAAATATCTGTGAAAATTAATGAAAATAGTATAACTCTAGAAGTAATTTTTAAATTTGTTGAAAATTTTGTCATTTGAATTTATGAACAATGAAATTCTCTGATAAATTCTAAAAATGTCTTGTACGACAAATATAAAAAATTAATAAAATTCATTTTGTTGACAAACTACCTATGAAAATCGTTAGAGATATGTCAGTTTTATTGCATATATACAAAGGTTTTATTTAATTACATATTTATACAATAGAAAAAAAGCTGTTTAAAATGATTTTTTTGTAAAATTGAACTTTCCTAAACTTTTTCCAGATTATTTTAGCCATTTTCAGACTTTTCTTAAATATTGTTAAAAAATTATTTTTATGAGACAAATTAAATAAAAAACTAAATAAAAGAAAAACGATTTGTATTCAAACAAATTAATCTGAAGTGAGGTATCACAGATGCAGACACGAAGTTTGGTACTTTTAAATATGATATATAAATGCAAGATGAGAAAGTTTGATTCCGTGACTATAGACTTGAAGTGACTTTAAATTTTACGCTGAGGTCACGGAAGTTGGCATTTTTAGGGTATTTACAAATACTGATGACAGTTAATTAAATCAATATATAACATTATTTAATCGGATTATTTATGCTAGGGAGAATATCAACTGGACTGTCAACTACAAAATGATGTAATCTCTAAATAATTAAATAATTACATACATTTTGTAAACAAGATATTGAACTTTTTAGAGACCTTTTAAATTAATACAAAATATTATCAACTAATTAACATTTATTTCAGTTGAAAACATAAAACACAAAGTTTGAACCAGTACAAAAACTAATAAGAATATAATTTTTTGTTGACAAGTTGTTTTATTATTTCTGACTTATCATTCAATTTCAATAACTAATAACAATCTCTCATCAGTTTGCAAAGGTACTTAAATTATTAAAATTACAAATATACTAAAGTAGAAGTATTACTTACAAAGACAGCAAAAAAGTAATTCTGTAATGGTATCACTTTTTTCTCCTTTTAAGCCTATGCCATTTCTGGATTGACAATGCAGTTCACTGTCAGTCTATTATTTGGTAATATTAAACGCGGCATTTTAAACAGTACTATGCATTGCAATAAACATTCTTTTCCATATTTACTTTTTATCTAGTAATCATTTTATTATGTATAAAACCGTGCATTTCCATTGGTTAAAATTACTTAGTAAATTTTATAATTTACTAAGTTATAATTAATTAAATTAAATATAGAGTTTTATTTCAAAGGAAATTTTTTATTTATTGTTATTATTATTATTATTATTATTATTATTATTATTATTATTATTATTATTATTATTATTATTATTGATAAATTTATATCTTAAAATTTAAAACGCATCCTTCATTTGAACGACAGAAAATATTTAAATTCGTTTATTTTAATTTTTCCATATTAATTTGCGAATACAGTATTAGATCACGCAAGAAATTTTAAACCTTTTAAACGTGTGGTTATAAATTTCTTGTAGAACCGCATAAGCCACTAAGATGACAGGTGGTACATTTCCATTAGACAGTTAACGTTATTAGAGAATTGGTTTGTTTTAAATCCAACGGTATTCTTAATTTGGCTGAAGCTTATACAATGTGTAGTAATATTATATTTTATTGTAAACATTATATGTAACGTATATTTAAATATATTGTTTTGTGTGACAATTTAACAAATATGGACCAATGGTGGCAAATTATTTTCGAATGGGTAATGCTTATTTTATGAATTTTAATTTATGAAACATGAAATGGAACCAAAACTTTTATATTATTTGTATAAAATTCTATAAAACTTATACGAAACTTTATGAAATGTTATCAAAATAAGAAGATACTTTAAACATAAATGATTTGTTTTGAAAAGTAATTAAATATTAATATCTTAAATTTTATTTATTTTTGTTTTTTTTATAATAAATCTTGTATCTGTGGAATGATTTTCCTAACAATTTATAACGTTTCTTTATATTTATTTTATAATTTACAATGAAATAACAAAATTTTGTTTATAAAAATTTTTGACATTTCATACAACTATTATTATACATATTGTATATTTTCGTAAGATAAAATTTTTTTATGAAATTATGTAAATCTTAAACCAAGAATTTTATTGATTTATGAAGTAATATTTAATGTTTATTAGTTATATATATTATGTTATAAAATCAAAATTTTAACCAGTTTAATTAGTATGAATTAATAATTTATGATAATCTGCAAATGAATTATTTACATTTCAGATTAACTGCTTAAATATTTCTAATAATATTGTAAAGCATAAATGTGATTTTCAAGATGGTTATATTTACAAAAAAATCATTGAAATAATAGGGTGAGTCTTTCAAATAAAAATGCATTTAAATTTATTAATTTTTCTAATGTAATGTAAAATTGATATTTATTTCAAAAACTGACAATGATTTTGAGCTTTTTGTTTTATTTCTTATAATTTTTATTTTTGTGTTGTAAAATTATTTTTTTTTCAATTTGATTAAAATTTGATAAATAAATTATATAGTGTAATGAAAAATGATGCACTTTGCACTTTTTTTCATTTTTATTAAATAAGTTTTATTTGATTACATTAAACCAAAATATTATTAATAAATAATATATTTAATACCACTTATTTCTTTTTTGAAAATGAATGTTTATAAGGTCCTTCGATGTTCATATCTTGTGTTAAGTACATATATCTGTTTGAATTTTAAATACAGTTTTAAAATTAATTTTACATTAAACATTATATCGTGTCATATATATGAAGTGGCATTTTATTTTGTATAAATATTTCAATTATGTAATAATTATATAATTAAAATAACTATATATCACATTAAACATATAATATTTAATTGCAATAAGTATACAATATTTTATTATATGTTTCTATATAAATTAAAATATTAATCACAAATTATATATTTCAGAGTTTGGAAAACTGATTCTTGTACAGATGTAAATGATCTCATTTTATCTTTTATAAAAGGTATTTATTTAACATTAAATTGTATATAAAAAACAATAATAAGATTTTATTTGTAAGTAACACATTTTCAAATTATAGGACTTATTTAAACAACAAATAATTAGTAAATATTTATTTTTATATAATTTTTATAATTGTTTTTATTGATAGTAATATTGGTATTAAACTTTGAATAAAATAGATATATTTTAGAAAATATAAACTTGAATTAAAATTAATGTCTGTAATTGAATCACATACTATAAAAACATATTTAAAGAATATTTTGTCATTTAAATATTATTTATGATCATTGACATTTTGCAAAATTAATGTGTTTCACATTTTTATATATGAGATAACTAAATAATTATATTCCAATATATATATATATATATTGGATTAATATTTTATAAAATAATATCAATGAAATATGAATAAAAAAAGAAGATATGTTATAAAAGTTTAAGGATTTAAAAACCTTGTTAGACATTTTTGCAATATAATGGTCATGGGAAGTAATTTTGAAATAAATATTTTCTTTAAGTCAGAAACTGGATTAAAAACTTTAAGTTGTTCATTAGTTATCATTTATAATTAAATATCAGATATTATATGTATTTCATCACTATAATAATTAGTTAGCATTGAATACTATGTGTTGTATGTAGAATTAAAAATATATATATATTAAATTTAACACTGCAGGGATTATATTGATAAATAATAATTAATTATCAGTAATTAGAATGCAGAAAATTTTTGTTTTTTTAATTTTTAGCAATATAAAATCTACTAAAATTAGAATTCTTTTTATTTCATTAAATGACATAGATAAAAATAAACTTTAAAAAATTAACCGTTTGGCTGCTGATGGATTTTTTCGGACATATGTCAAAACTGTAGAACTATATGGGCTTGTATAGGAGAAAATGGAAAACACTTTTCATTTAATAAAATCACTTATATTACATAGCAACAGCAAACATTTTTAAAAAATAACATTTAATTATTTAAATTTGTTTTAATTTATTTCATGAATAAAATTGGTAAAAAATACTTATAATTCACTCATATTAAACAAATAATTTTTTTTTCTTTATATTTTTTTACACGAGTGGTTGGCATAACTTTTACTGATTAAGAGGAGCGCGGTTGCAAGCTTCTCAGTTTTGGCGTGATAAAAGTGGAGAGTGATAACGTTCGTCAGCAGTTATGACACAATAAGACAGGAGTGCTATTGCTCTCCTCAGCAGTCAAACGCTTAATAAAACAGAAATTTCAGTTTAATGTATTGTAATTATTAGTTTGATGTTTATATATGTGTGTATATAATATTTCATATTTTCCCATGGATATTCGAAACTGATTTTTATACAGAGAGAAGACTTCCGTCTATTCAACGAATTAAATCAGTAGATTTATATTATATACATCTAAAAACTATAAAGTTGAATATATTTTGAATATCTTTTTTGAAAGTGCATATATTTACAAAGTGTATATTTTCTATATATTTATAGTATTAATAAGAAAAGATACATTTAATTTATATAATTTGTAATTGATTATATATATATATATATATATTAATCAAGAATATTTGAATAAGTATAATACTAATTTCATTATAGTTAAATATATTATTATATTAATGAAATATTATTCTCCATAATTTATATAATAACTCAATGAACAATGTTAGTCACACTTTGACTCCTAATTTTAGGAAATGAATGTAAATTATTACATCTGTCATATTTTATTATTTTTTATATCATATGAAATAAATATTTATTTTAATTTCTAAATATAGAAAGAAAGTTTATTAACGTTAGATAATGTTAAATTTCTCTCTCTAGATGTTAATTTACTATTTACTATAATTCTACTAAATTTTATTATTATACGTATTAATTACAAATACAGGATGTGATAATTTAAATACTTATTAAATAAATTTACATGATTTTAACATTAATTTATTAGTGAATATAATTTTAGTTTATATTTATTATTCGTTTGTTCTTAGAAATTATAATACGACATTTTTCGATTAAATGAAGAAACTGTTGACTAATTAAAATAAATGTAGTGTCAAATTTTGGAACCATGACTCAATTAAGATAAACATTTTCTAAACCGATTTGAAAAATTGCAATAAATGAAAATGAAAAAAATGTAATAACTTATGTACGTCACAGTAAATAATCAAATTAATAGTCTGAGACGTGTAATATCATCCGTTTTACTTTTAAAAAATGGCATTCTTTCCTTGAGAGTAATAAGAATGAAAATATTTTGTAAAACATTTATTTACAAAATAGATATATTTTGTACATATATTAAATAACATCGAAAAAACACTTACAACGACGCTTTTGTACTATACTTGTATTTCATTTATAATACATTGCTACTATTCATCGTTAAATAAAATTTAAGATTTTCAACTATTCGTTTAAAATTACTATTTTACAAAATTGAAAAAAAATTTTTTCAATATGTGGCTAAATATAAAAAAAATTATTCACTCAATGAATTAAAATATTTCATATTATATAATTAAAAACGTATTTCGTTTGAGACATATGTGTAAGATAAATAATAAATTATTTAAACAGTTTTCACTTATTTATGAAATAAAACATTTTGTTTCATTCGATTTTTTATAACATATTAATGTAATTATTTAATTTATTGAACTTATTTTTATATGTACTTCTTACAATTATGAAGTTATTTTTTGGACATAGAAATAATATTAAAGTTATAGTTTTCGTTTTTATATATTAACAATATGTTCAGTTAAAATCACGAAGAGTTTAGCAATCTCATTTTACTCAATCCTAACGAAAATGACAATTGTTTGACGATTTCTAAATTGTTGCTTATACTCACTAAATAATTAGTAATAATAATTCTCACACACACATTTTATTAAGAGGTCACCAACCTCTTAATCTCGTAGTATCCGGGTGTTTTGCCCCGGTTGCCAACACATTCTCTCAATAAGACTTGTCATCTTACACATTATTAATATTTTTAAGAAATATAAAATGTTATAAATGAATTAATATTAGTTCTGTAATGTTATGCTTAAATATTAAAATATGAGTGTTATTTTCAACATGTTAATGAATAAATCTGTATCATTATTATCGTCTTATCCGTTACATTTTAACTAACTTGATAAACACATTATAACCCACGTTGTTTATGTGTCCGATTTTCTTTTTGTTTTTTTTTTTTTTTTTTTTTTTTTTTAACAGTACAAGGACAATTTATACAACAATTTAATTTTAAGATATTATTTTATTTATATTTTCACTGGTATTGCTTTAAGAAGTTTGTATGCTTTATGTGAATTGCAATTACAATTAAAATATTGAACTACGTTCATTTGTGTGCTTCTAAATACAATGCAAGTAGTTGAGAAAAGCGTCAAACTGATCCACTAATATTACACCTGCAATAATTTTCTGTTGCCCTAGTATGTAGAAGCTGAAGATCATCTCGAGATGTGGTTCATTCTTTATCCTAATTATTTTGTACTGTTATCATGATAAAAATCATATCTTTTATTTCAAAATAATAGTCTTGTATAGCAATAAATTATTTTTTAGTTTTCGGTTAAAAACTTAAATAAATAATAAACAATAATTGTTTAATAAATAAACTAAACAAATTCTTTAGCTTATGTTTATTTATTTTTTATTAATACAACAAGATTATGATATTACGTAAATATTTTGAACAAATTATTAGTTTTGAAATAATATCTTTATTCTTGCTTCAAATATCTAACAACACAAATCTTTTTAGTTAAAAGTCAGATCACATAGTATCTAATCTTGAACTCATATCATACCTTGAATCATTCTATATTTATTTTTATTTAATTTTCGTAATTTTTTAATTTATCAAGTTAATTGAATTGATATTATTATTGTAATTATAATAATGTAATAAAATAAATGTTCCTAAATTATAAAATAAAACTTTAATGCTTATTAATTTTCACTTAAATTAAACGTTATACTACCTCTTCATACGAACTACAAGCCGGTGCATCATGTGCGAAAATGAGTCGCAAACGAAAGATAGAACATTCTATTTAATAAAAAAGACACATGCATGACTTACATATGGTATTGTATGAAATAAGAAGTTCAGTTATATTTGAATAAAAATGATTATGGTGAAATAAACTTATCCGTATTTAACATGTTTCGGGATGATTTTTTTTGGTGGATTTTCATATCCATTACTGCAGACCGGAAATAACATTATCAGTGCAACGAAATCATAAAATGGTTATTTTTTTTTGTTTAGAGATTCTATAAGGAACAATTTGTCATCAAATTATTGTTTCTTGTAATAATGATAGCAATTACAATTATAAAAAACTAAATGTTCACATATGAAGCCAAGAACGGCAAGAAGTTAATAAAACATTTATAAATACTTCTACTAATAAAACATTGCTAAAACTACAATTGTGATTCTTAACATACATATTCACTTGACATATTAGTGTTTAATATTGTACAAAATAATCTAAGTTATTTGGCAGTAAAATTCTGAGGTTATTAAAAAATCTATTTAAATAAAATCTTAGTTTTTGACATTTTAATTTTTAAACTATGGTCAAACTGTACTACACAAAAGTATATATATTTATATATTTTTTTTTTTTTTCTGTATTTTTATATATTATATTTCAATATTTTTCTAATAATATTAAATATACAGTAATTGAATTATTATTTAGTTGATATTGCACAGAGTT
>JABFOX010003342.1:0-10423 GCA_022817665.1 Axea sp. ZL-2020
AAGCATTAAACAATATGTATGTAATCGGTGCTCACATCTAACCGCTCATTCAAAAAAAATTAATACATCATTGGCAAGCGTTTTCCCTACATACCAAAATACCGTCAATCGATCATCATTATTTAATCCTATTTCCGACGTTTTGCGTTCCATAGAACGTAAATACACGTGCGTGACTTTGTTTAAAAACAAACAAAACATTTAATTAAAAATATAAGTAAACATCTGAATTCCGATTGATCGATACGATTTCCTCTCTATGGAACTTCTGCTTTCCTGCAGAAATGCTGTCAAGATTGTCGAGCAGAACAAGTGTGAATTAATGCCATATACGATACATTAAAATTATTAAAATCATTCATTAATTAATAAAATCATTCGTTTTGCACACGTTGTCTGTCTTAATTTTAAACATTCCAACGCTGAACGAGTGTATCATGGAAAGTAAATTAACGCTTCTGCAATGCGTTAAATCGAAGAATATTTATATTAATATTAAAGATACTAGCGCAATGATAACCCATTTCTTACAAATTGATAATGGTGTAATGCCAGATTTCTCTCTTTATAATTATGAAAAACTGTAATTTTTGTGAATGACAAAATCTCTTGTTGCACATCACGATTTCCAAACGTTAGAATGCGTATATCAGTACAACAAATATTTAACTTTAAAGCGCATTGTGAAAACTTGTAAAAAGCGATCCTGGATAATATAGTATTACAGCGGTTGTCAAAGTCAGTTTGGAAATGTTATTGTAAAACTCACAAGACCGTTCTTCAAAATATAACGGCCAATTAAAATGGGTGTTTTATTTGATAACAATTAACAGTCGGGGATTATTTCAATTATAGTTTGCACATGATTGAACTAACAAGATTGCATTTTTAGCAGCCTGTACTTCTCGGAGTGTATTTTTATAACATATCCAAGTGTTCGATCTTTAAACTTGAAATTGTTATTATTAAATAATTATTCCATAAATCGTTTCATCGCAGTTTTACTATAAGTTGATAGAAGGTCGATACAACACGTAAAAAAATATTAATGTCATGGAATATATCAATCGCAAAATGAACTGTTATACGAATTCATTAACCCATTGATTGACGTGTCATTCATTCTTGCAAAACAAGAAAAATAATAAAAGCTACGTTTACAATTGATTGCTTTAAACTGATTTATAGTTTTTCAATTTATAGATTTTACAATTAGTTTAACAAATTTAAATAGCTTTTATGTATTTCGAGGGAAGCGAAAAAGGTCATTTTATTAAAAGACATAAATTTTCATAAAACATGCATGTATGGTATATAAAGTTACAAAAACACTTGAAATAAAATGTTCAGATTTAAAATTACATCGCGAAATAAACTTGGCAAGTTTGATGCTGAAACATTACATTCTTTAACGTCACGTAATTAGTATCGTCATAATAAAGGTGTCATTTGTTGTAAACCCGTTTGAACGAAATTCTATAAATACAAGTGAATTTATTCAACATAATAACGACCAAGCTTAATCAAGCACGCGCACGTATTTTGAGAAAGATGATTTTTGTCTTCTGTTCGTATACAGAAATCATCTGTTTTGCAGTATGCTCACATACACATTCTTCTGTATTCGATCCACTCTGGTCAGTTTACGATAATGCTGTAACAACTGATACAATTCTTATTTAAATCCACTACTACTACTACTGCTACTATAATGCTTGTTTATCATTCTTAATTAATTCCGTGACTGCAAGCAGAATACTTCACCTGAATAATCAATATTCATGTTTCGATTTTGTTCATTTGCAAATTTACTGACCTTTGAGTTTATTTACCCCTATAGAAACCCCTATAAAAGCTTTTTAATCTCTGTCAACTTCTGAAGATACCTGTCAAGTTTTTGTGCGATATCTAACATCTATCAACATTCTGACCGAACATTACGAGAGACTCAACTTATAATTTTCTTCTCAATATCTAACAGAATTTTCTAAAGTTTGATTAAGAAACATGCCCACTAAGATAATTCTTTAATCAAGTATTTTCTTATGTAACAAACCCTCTTTTCATTTGTAAATGATTATATACAGTACTTAGGTTTTCAGGTGATTTCACTGGATTGTTGAGCTTCAGGTTTTTCCACGAAACATCAGTTTATGATGTTATACAAAGCAGTTAGTGTCATTTAAGATCATTACACATTCAGTCACGATAGCTAATAATATTAGTAAAAATGAAAAATGAACTAAACTTTCAGTTGTTCTGTAGGAAAGCTTTTCCTCTATGTTCGCTCAATTCTTGGTTAATTTTATAGTTTTGACATTTTTGTGGAAGCTTGATTTCAAGCTTTTTTTTACGCGCGTATTATTAAGAATAAAAAATCACATTAGTCAAGACACATTATATTGGTGAAAAATGTTTAACTATCAAGTACATGAATTCCTGTGGTACAGTAATACTTCATAATAAGACACAAAATCTAATCTACTTTGCATTTTATAAAATTTATAAATTGCTTTACAACATTTTAGAAACGGCATTTTTCACTCGTGCAAAACAGTATTTGTAAACGTCAGACCATTAAGCTTTGCAAAAACGTGTGCAAAACATCTCATTAACCTAAAAACAGACACTAAAATGGTTCCAAAAAATACACGAGCCTTATTTCTTTTCATTACGATAGTAATAAATCTCTCGGAAAAAAGCACCATGTTGCATTAATTAGCCGCTACGCGAATAACAATTGCACTTGATTGATTATGCAAATTGTTGGAATCTGCATGTTTTGAACTTTGAATGGGGCGGTAAAAACAGTCACGCAAAGAATTTGAAATGTTTAGTTACTTCATTCCGAGCATCGCTAAACGACTCTACGACCATTCTAATCGCGATTAAACAAGATTTTGAAAAAATAACAAAAAAACCGGAGCGCAAAATTTATATAATGAATTTTTTGTTCTCATTTTATGCTAAATACTTGTTAACCATGAACTCTAATATGACAGTTGTATCTCCGATTTTTGTGATTGTTTTTTGTGGGCAAAATTTCCGGTTTCGTAATCAACTCATTTTATATACAAGGAAATAACAACTCCAACATTTTTTACTCATTAATTAAGAAATAATGCATAAAAATAATGTAAAATCATTTTTTAACAGTCAAGAAAAATGAATACGAAAACTGATGATGATTTCATAGGGAATAAATATCTTCCTTCAGAACTTTTCACGGCGTTTTTAAAAAACAACATTTTGCAAATATGTTAACTGATTAAACCACACGAAATAAAATCATGATGTTCCAACAATGAACAGATCTAACCATGATTGGTTAAATCTAACGTTACACAATTAATGCCTGTATACTAGATTTTGTTTTTATTATTCGTTACACTATTTTTTTCTATTAGTTTCGGTTTTAAAATTTAGAAGTTCGCCTTGTCGGATTACCACTGCGACCTTTAATCACTGGATTTTGGTGTTAATGTGTACGCAATGTAAATAGTATAAATGTCTTACAGCGATATGCGTACAGCGTTTGTAACCAATGTGTCTGATGCAGTATGGACATGTTGCACCAATACGGATCGATAGAAATGGCAAGACGCGGGTTCCATGTCATAGAAATAAAGAAATATCAGCCTTGGATAACTTGCAAAGCAAATCGACTTTTATCACAAACACCGATTCTGCGTAAATACAATGTTGAATTGAAATTAATATAAAACCTTAAAATGAAATTTATCTCATATAGAGTTTTACTGCATCAACAATGACAACTTACAGATGCATGTCCTTAAAATTACAACTGCATTCAAGTGTGTTTTATTGCTAACTACCTTTAAATTAAGATGTGTTCTTAAAGCGTCTCAATTCCTATGATCATATTCCCCAAAACACTAAATTAAAGTTCTGAATTTGATTCTCAGGCTATGTGTTTTGTTTTATGTTCAATATAATTTAACAACATATTTTTAAACAGTCTAATTTTTTATGTACTTTAATTTTCTGTTTATTTCATTTTAAAGTATCGTTATTTCAGAATATAGCGCTGCAACGAATAAGAAATGTTTTATATTCAGACTATCGAAAAAGAATGTATTATTCAAAAAACCAAAACAATACACGATCATACACAATCGGATAGATTTTAAAAAAAGTAATCCATCGATACAGAAATTCCGCTTTCCATCCTCTTTTGGGAATTTTCAAGATCTAGAATTATTTTAATGATTTTCAGTTTGAACGAGGACAGCAAGATGCTTTAAGAATAATTTCAATCAAGATTGATAACTGAACAAACAAAAAGATGAGAAAAGGATGTTTAATAAAATGAAGTTTAAATCTATCAACGTTAAATGATTTCTGTAAAAAATAATATTAAAACTGAACAACTTCAAGCATCATTAAATCAAGTGTGAGAAATCTAAGTGTTTCTATAACCAGTGAAAACACGTTACAGAGAAGTTCGCATAATGCATAAAATACAACTGTACGTCATTCATGATCAACTTATAAACGACGAAATATGTATGACAAGTATAAACAATTAAAATAATAAATGATTGCAATTTATGATTAATATCAAATCAGCAAACATGTATGATCAAAATGCATAGTCAATCATTGATATTAATGCTTGTTATAAACAATAAATAAAGAACTATCGTACTACCTAATAAATAATACATATTTCTGAACCAGAAACACATTAGACTGCATTCACGGGTGCAGTATTTTTATTGTGTTCCATTTTCAAAACGTTTATAATATTTTGTGATATGATTTGATACCGTGGTTCTAATAGAAACCGTGACAACTTCCGTATTCGGTCATTATAAAAAATACGATCTGATGTCTTCAGTTACATGTGATTCATGTGATTTAATAAAACCATGACATGCGTTCATCATTTTCAATATTTCTTGTTGACAAAGCTGACATTAAAATTTAAATACCTTATTTGTTACTTATTTGTCATTCAACTATGCAAAATCAAAATGTCGTTAGTTCGTTACAATCATATTGGTACTTACAGGTGACTTATTTTATTATATCAATATTGCATGTCATAAAGTGAAATCTTTTATACGTTAAATGAAACACGATGACCAGCTGTGAAACGCGTAATATTATTTTAAGAATTTTATCGTTTTCATATGGTTTCAAATGTCATACAACATTCTACTTCAGCAGGGTTGATTTTTGCCATAAAACTTTGTTATTCTTTGACGGTGCTAATGAATGTCGCATCAAGTGTTCAAATTTACGATACTCGATAACAAGTTAACGTAACTTCTTTCCATAACTATTTTTAAATGCAAATCGATACTAAATATTCCTGTTCAATGATTATTAATTATTATTGGTGGAGAGTTGCAATCACTGCACATTATTTAAATAAAGCTTCGAATTCCATCATCCAATGAAAGATGACTCAAGAACATGAGCAACAACGGATAATGCACTTCGCATAACTAATAACATTTTGCGACATCACCAGTGAAGGAACCTCTCGTGCTTATTACTGATAAATTTGTAACCTTAACCTAAATAAATGTAGTTCTGACTTTTAAGGTTAAATAACGTTCGTAGTTTTAACTATCGTTTAGTTTAACCAAACATAAACATAAGCATGAACAAACAAAAACATATTTTTCGTAATTAAGAATACTATACAAGAAATGTAAATCTGAATAATAATGGAAATCAGTAAACATCATAATTTATGTTTGATGTAAAAATTACCATATGATTTATTATATAGCATACAGTGTTTCTGTAATGCTCACAATGTACACATACAAATTACAAAATACAAAGTTATACAAGTTTTACAAAATTAACACTTCATGGACGAGTCACATAAATTTACGTTTTCCATTTTGACTTCGTAGGACAAAATGTCAAAATTGTAAGAAATACTAGACCTGTAAATAAATAGGTTTATAAAAATGTTAACAAAAATATTGTTGTTTTAATCAAACTGAAACGCTTTAAAGCCATGCATAAAATGTTTATTTAATTCTCTTAAAAAATACCCGGAAACGAAGAAAAACGAGGAAAAAACAACCCATCTGTTAAGTGTAAAGTAATAACACGCGCGAAAAGAAAGCACCTATGTTGACTGAAGCCATTGATTTGTACGTAAAACTCTGGTATTTTAATTACGTATCGATAAAAAAAAATTTATCGTTCAGATATCGTAAAATCCAAAATCAATGTCATTGTTACCAAAATGTCCCAAAAGATTCCATTATTTAAATATACGTCCAATAATCGTCTAAAGAGATTTTCCACTTTTGCAGAATCACCTGTTTATTATGCATCATTATTATTCGTTACAATAGCATGGTTATTAATTACCAGTTTAATATTAATGACAATGCTCTTTATCTTTTACGTTAAATGAATACAGAGAAATACTAATAATCGGATAAGAAAAGTCGCATTACGAAAGTGAAGCGTAAACAAAGTATTGAGGTAAAATGTAACACTAAAGTGTTACGGAAGATGCTCATGATAGTTGTAATTAATCTAATATAAATCAAAGTATTCTTTTGCTATAAAAGGTCCACAAATGTACGACTTTTTATATCTTACAGCTCATTTGTTTATTTCTTATCTATATAATAAGTTATGTTACTCAGAGTAATACATTTTCAGAACAAAGTATACTCACAGCTGTACGTATTGTATTGTATATAACTGCAATACTTTGACTGTTACGTTAAAACACCGAGTATACCCTAATCTCCATATTTCATAATCAACTGATTAGCACAACTTTGGACAATAAAAGTCTTCGTCTTTTCTTTAAACTTCACTTCTTGTTCAACTTGACACTGCCCAGTTTATCCAGAATTAATCAAACGCATGTTGAATTTGTAGTGTGCTGAATATTCCTCAAAAGTAATTAGAGGTTAAATACTGAAGTATTAATTAAAACGTTTTTTTCAATATATTTAATAATCTTGCAACATCATTAAACAGCGTTAGAAAATAATGACAAAGAAGTAGAATTGTTACAATTTCATTCATGCAAAAAAGTCATTTCATACGAAGGTAATTAAAATTTAATTTATGAGGATACTTATAAAAATTAGGATATTTATATGAATGAATAGATGAACTATTCGGTTTTCTGTTTGCGAATTCACCTATTTTCATAAATAACTAAGGATCGACAATTTGGAATTCGAGTAGCTCTTATTGTAACTGTATCTTATTGTTAATCGCTATGATTGATGTCAATGTAGACATATTTTTTATATAATTAATGGTTGATATTTATCGCATGGATTATTTATTACAAATATTGTTGAAACTATTCATTTAAGTATTTCATTTGAAGAGGTTATTTTTTTCCAAATTACGTTGCATTTGAATAGCACGACAGCACGTATTCCAATGAACTTAAAATAATATATTCCTTGAAACGTTAGAATGTACACTTTTAACATTAGAATGTATGAAACAAAAAAAATTATATATATATAATCTTTGCGTATTAATAAAATATTAATCGTAATAATCACACATTTGACACATATAGATTTATGTGTTTTATTTAACCATCACTTTTACATAAAATTAATTATCTAATATTTCAATTGTCTTATTGGCATCTTTTCACAATTAACAAACATATGCAATAGTTATATCACTAAAACATTTATTTCAATGATAATTTCAGTTATCATTACACAGTTGGTCGTAATATCAATGCTTGTCTACCTTCGACTTTCTCTTCAGCCCTTCGACAGTAAAATGCATGCTGCAAAAAGTTAATTTTTACAAATGTTCTCAATGCAAAAAGCGAAAACAGCGAACCTACAATCACGCTTCTCTTGACACAATTTCTTCGACTTCAAATCACAATAACCTTGATCTTTCGCTACGAATTGACCGGAATCGTCAACACAATTTTCGTTTTTAACTTGTGCGTAAATCGTGAGGTCAACGGCCTCTAGCATCGTCTAGTCAACAGATGAGCACACACAATTAACAAATCGAGGTCACTCTTCTTCTCGTACTGTCTCAATGATTCAACTTACGATTTAAACTGCATCGCCGTACTTGATTTTCTCGATCAATCTTTCTTCCGATATGTTTCTTCTCCTTCTAATCACAGTTGTCCGCATTTTTGATTTAATTTTCTAATTTATTATTTTATGATTTTTTAATTCCGTAATTCAATTTATTTCCTAGCCAAGTTTAAAAATATAGCATTAACATATTACAATGATGACTCATTAGTATGAGTTTCTTTTTATGACCTTTCTTGTCCGAAGGACACCTGGAAACTTGGCTTTGTAATCATTATAAACCGAAACACTGTTGATTTGCCAATGAGCATATAAAAAATTTCAATGCTTCAAAACAACAAGAATATTGGTTACTCAGATTCAATTAAAAATTACAGCAAATAGAAATAAATGTCAGACTTACATTTTTATTTAGTAGATCTAAGGAATATTTTTATAACCAAAACATTGTGAATATGTCAAACGAATAACGAGTACACTACAGTTGTAAAAAAAATCGTTCCGAACTATTACATAACATAATCGTTACACGATTACGCCGTTATTATGTTATATTAAAAGATATAACGAAATAAATTTTGTCTTTACTGATAAGTGTATTTTTTTTTTTTAACACGTTATCTTACTGCTTATTTTGATGAATATGTGTAAAATTTCTTCATCAAACTATCTCCGATTGTTCCATAAAACTGCGCAAAAAGCCTCGACTCAATGCATTGCATAAACGCATGCTCAATATTGCGTACTGATTGCTTGCATTACTTTATACAACCTTGTTTCACGAGATATTTTTTTTTTTTTTTTTTTTTATATATACAGTTCATACGCATTAAATCATAAAAACTTTTTTTTCCTTAACAAATAATCCATTTAAGTATATATTTCAGATGAAATGAGTCGAGCACTTTCTAGTAGATTTTTTTCATAAATTGCAAGAAAGTTGAAACGAAATATAAATTTCAAATACCAAGAGTGGGAGAAAAATATATGAAAAGAAAAAGACTTTAGTACAAAGTAATCAATGTTCGACATTAATTCATAAAATCTACATTATGGCTAATAGCAGAAGTAGTTTTCCATGTGAAATATATAAATCTCCCAAATATCCAAAAAATACCCTTTCAGAGAATTTCATTTGTCTCCAAAAGAATATTTAATCCTACTGTATAAAGAATGGTCTTATAGTCGGGATATTTTCCTCTTATGAAATTCAAATACCTTTTATGAATTAATCAATTTAGCCAACATTCAATTGGTAAATACGACACTTTTTTTATAGTATAAATAATACAGGTGTTTCACCGTTTTCTTTCTGTTTATATTATTATATAAGTAAAAATATAATTGTAGTGTATCTTACATAATATCATTCGATTACGTTTTACAGTTTAAGCATTTTTGAAAAAGATGCTCCGCCCCCTGCTCATATGCATGGATAACGATTATAAAAAACTAGTTATATGGCTTCAAAACATAAATGAGACATTATAACAATAGTCATACTTCTGTAGACATTTTATCCTGTTAAGGGTGTTTCTTTTTTCCAAAATCACAAATTCATGAATCATACTTATGATTCTAGCGAATGAAATTAATAAAGATTCAGAATGTATACTTGAAATCATTAGTTATCTATTAAAAATTTTCTAGGAAATCATGACTATTTCAATTTCTAAACTTTCTTATCTCAGATAAACTAAGTTCATTCTCATTTACACTGAAACAATAACGAAGAAGAAGCAAAGCACCAGTTCTTCCGTGAGAGGGCCGAGAAAGTAAGGTAAACGTGAGAAAAAAGCCGGCAAAATAGACAAGCGCCTGTTACGATTACCCCGGCCGTATCCAAGCTTTTCTTCCGCGTGCGTTCGAAATGATACTTTACGCGGTCGTTTGGTCGCAACTGATTGATTGTTTTCGCTAGGAAAACAAAGACGCGCGAACGGGAATTGGTTAGACGAACAGGGTCAGTGCAACGTAAATTGCGAGCCACGAATGAAAGTGCAATAAAAGAATGATAGATTTATTGAAAAGTAGAGCTCAAGAAAGTCCGGAAACGATATACTTGTAAGATTTTCTGTGTGCGAATTTATATTAATGCAACGAATTCGATTCGAACTAATGGAAAGAATATGAGTGACATACATTTCCGTACATGTTACATATCGATATGTATGATGGTGATGGTAATAATAACAACAATGATGATGATGATGATAATGATAGTAAGTAATAAGTAGTAATAATAATAATAAGTAGTAGTAGTAGTAGTAGTAGTAGTAGTAGTAGTAGTAGTAGTAGTAGTAGTAGTAGTAGTAGTAGTAGTAGTAGTAGTAGTAGTAGTAGTAGTAGTAGTAGTAGTAGTAGTAGTAGTAGTAGTA
>JABFOX010003343.1:0-10422 GCA_022817665.1 Axea sp. ZL-2020
ATAATTTTTGAAATGTCATTTATATTTCCTCTTTTACTCTGCTTAGATGCAAAGTAAAAAAAAGAAAAGAAAACAAAGATTCAAACAATTGGAGCAGCTTCAGAATGCTAGGCTGCATAACGACGAATCAGGATAAGTTCCTTACCTGCGTTGCGTAATCGGCTATGCTGGAGAAATTTACTCTCTTTTTGTATCTTTATATCTACTTAAATCTATTTTTTTATTTATCCATATCTATCTATTTATTTACATAGCTCTCAGTGTTACTACCGTCCGATTAATAAAGCAAGATGATTATACTCATTATTGGAAATAGGTAATCTCAAATATCTGAATAAAAAAATGATCGTTTATTTACAATTCGGTATTGATTCTGAAGCACTCTTGGCTGCATCAGCACAGCCTATGCCTGCTGCACAGGCATTTGGTCATTGAGTGGGTTAAAAATGCACGCCTTGGCGCCCAGAATCTCGTTTAGCTTACATCGCCCCTATTTGTCCCCACTTTTGTATGCATACTTCCCATTAATGAATATTATTTAAAATAATATTTTAACACATTTTTGTTCAAAGAAAATATAAACTTAAAAGGAATTAATATAAAAAATATGTAAAATCAATTAAATCGATAAAATCATCACTATAAAAATATTGATCAAAAACTTAATTGAGGAATCAAATATATGAAATGTTAACATCAAAAAATTTATTTCTAAAATTTCTACATGTTTATTACTCTAAAATTAAATTTTCCTCTTTGGGGAAAAAGAAAGCCATTATTTTTATCTTTCAAATATTTACGGTGAAATGTGCTCCGTTTTGTTTTATAATTTGTTGTAATTTTAAAGATAAATACATGATACGTCTCTCATAGAAGTCCTGGTTCTTATTGACAAAAAACTGGACTAAGCGATTTTCACAATAATCTCATGATGTCAGTTTCTTATCACCGAAGAAGTTTTGCAATGATAAAAAACCATGGTAATAGCTTGGTTCCAGACTATAAAGTGGATGCAACAAGATTTCCCAACCAGAAACTATTGAAGTTTATGGTGAGTCACTATAGATTGTGTGATCTGGCGTTGTCGTGATGGACACTTTTGTTCATCAACTATTTTGAAAGAAGTAAAACTACCAATAGCAAATATTACATGGCATTATTGGATCGACTGAGTTTCGAAATCAAGAAAGACGACTTCACTTGCAAAAGAAAAAAGTGTTGTTTCATCAAGACAATGTTTTGTTTCACAAGTTGATGAAAACTTTGACAAAGTTGAATAAATTACTCATCAAATTACGCTTAGAATTACTTCTCCAACCACTGTACTGTCCAATTCTAATTTTCAACAACTATTTTGAGATTTGGAAAAAGCAGATCTCAAAATGATACACTAGAATACAAAGAAATGTGGCTCATATGAAGAAGTGACTCCCAAAACTGAAGTCTATTTTGAGAGCAAAGACAAATCATTCTACAAAAAAGCATCGAAAAATCAGAGGAGCGTTGGAATAAATGTATCTCTCTTGAAGAAGAGTATGTTGATAAATAAAGTCGAATTTCTAAAAAAGTTATGTTTCATAGTTAGATCAGAGACATTGTGTGTTGTGTTAATTTTATAATTTGATAAAATATTTTTTTAACATTTGTATCAATTGTAATTTTAATTTCTAATTAACGATTAATTAGACTGACACTTAATTTTAAAAATAAAACTACTTTATTTCGTTTATTCTTTTTTAATTAACGCTTCGAACTTTTGGTGTGGGTCCTTCTCAAAAAGTTTTTATATATCGTATTTCTTAGTATGATATATGCACACTATCCATTAATCTTGAGAGATATGTATTCAATGTTTATTAACAAATACGATACATAAAATTATTTTAACATGTACCCACAGCAAAGGGTTGAACTGTTGATCAATAAACAATAAGAGATGTCAAATAGTTTTATTTTTAAAATGATATATTAACCCAATTTATCAATAATTATAAAATAATATTATAGTTTTAAAATTTCAAGATTCATGATGAATTAAATTAAAAAATTCAGTTTAAAATAAATACAAAAATTAGATCAATAATACAATATAACAAATTGGTAAAAAGAGGAGATAAAATTTAATTGATGTTGAATCACCGTTTTTCGTTTGACTAATTTTTAACTTTAGTCACTGAATATTCTATTTGTAAAATAACATATCATAATCAAAAGAAAGAAAATATTTTGAAAAGTAAAGTATACGTATAATAGAATCATAAAGTGCATCATATACTCAAAGAATAACTTCTACAGTACTACTTCTGAAATGTATATTTTCGTTGTAAGTTCTTCATTGAGAAGATTTGAGGGAAGTTGGAGTTCGAAGCTGGTAATTGGCAAGATGGGCATTACGAGCTTAATTGAATAAATTATTTTATTCTGGCCATTAGGAACCAACCGTGGGACTTCTTTAACTTTGTATCTTGTTTATTTGAATTAAGAAGCCATCTAATTACTTTTAACACGATTTTATTTGGTTTATAGTTTCCTAATTACATTAAACAACGTTGCAACTGCTTTGCGTAGTCTTTATCAAGCCAGTATACATTCGCCTCACAATCTTAACAAGAGCGATGTTACATTCCGTTGTTTAAAATAATCAAGTATTATTTACGTCAATAGATACATTCATTATTGAAATATAGTCACTTTTAAAAATAAATGTAACAATAGCATATTATTTTTAAAAATGAATGAAACAATGACATATTATTTTTAAATGCGACCATATTCCAATAATGGATGTATTTACATATTGATGTAAATAATACTTGATTGTTTTAAACAACAGAATGTAATATCGCTTTTGTTGAAACTGCGAGATGGCTGTACATTTACTTGATAAGGACTACGCAAAGTAGTGGAAACGTTGACTTAATGTAATTAGGAAACTATAAACGAAATAAAATCGTGTAAAAAGTAATTATGTGGTTTTGTAATTCAAATAAACAAGATGTAAAATTAAAGAAGTTCCATAGTTGGTTCCTAATAGCGAGGATAAAATAATTTATTCAATTATAAATAACGGAAATTAATTAGCAAATCAATTATATTATTCTTATGTACTTAATTCAACATAGTTTTATTTGATAAACTTATTCAAAATTGAATCTAGTCTTTCTTTAGATTAATGTAGTTATTATTTAATGTTTTATTGATATTTGAGTTTAGTCAAAGACTGGGATAAATTAATTTGAGACTGTTCACCAGAATAAATCCAGATGATGAGAGATTACGATGATATTATGAACAGTTATATATCTAGTTATGCTAATTTGTAATGTTTTATTTTTTAATTTGAAATTTAAAAAATTGCACTTAAACATTATCAGTCATTAATGCATAAATTAAATAAAACTAATGCTTGTTAATGGTCAACAAAATGTTACAACATACGTATATTTAATGTAGATGTTATTTTTTATGATTTAATGTAGACATTATGGAATTTCATCTGTATCAAATCCATATTTTATTTAGACTATTTTAATTAGATTAATACCGGATTCCATTTAAAAAGAATAAGTTTTGTTATATATTTTTGAGACTTTTTTACATTTAATTTTAAAACTGATTCTCCTGCGGAACAAATTCCGTATAATATACATATTATAATTATTTGTCCACATAGATTAATATTAAAGATAATTTTAATATTAAACGTTAAATAACATAAAACAAAATATATATACAATATTTTTATTAAATATATTTATTATACTTTGAGTTTTAATTTTAAAAACGTGTTATCAATTTAATAAATTCTTTTTTAATTGAATGAAGTATTAATCTAGTTTAAATGGAAGTTAAATGTACAATATCTTGTTAATCGAGTAAATGCTTCATCTATTAACCTACTTATAGGTTGAAAGTTTATATTTGCATTTAACAGACTAGTTACACGAGATTGTTTTGATTTTCTGAACTAAATTTTTTAATCATTCTTTGATTCAACTAGTATTTATTTTTGATATTCACTGTTGTAATTACTTTAATTTTAAGGTGACTGTCACTGAATTTGTTACATTATTTGCTTTGTGGCTGATCATAAAATTACACTATTTAAAATCATCGATAATAGTTATTTGCTCAGACTTAATAAAAAAGGAATTAAACTTTTATGAAATGCTTATACTGTTTAATTCCGAATTGCTTTGTTATACTGATAGTTGACCTCACTTATCGATTACATGATTATCTATGACAAAATGGTAGTTAATTAAATTATTGGTATGACTAATTGAAGGGCGATGCAAGTTTAATCAAGTCCAGAATAGCATGAAATGTACTGGTAATATCAATTAATTTAATTTGGGTACGTGTTTTATTTTGCATAAATAAAGAAATCAAAACTATTTCTGAAAAAAATGAATCACATGAGTGTGATTATATTTTACAATTTAGCAAAAGTTACAATGTTACAATTTAGCAACTTATTTATATTACAATTTATATTCAGCACTGTTATATATTTATGTATTATATTGTCAAGTTATATAAATAACTTAAAATTATTTTAAAAATAATTTAATTTAGTAAAGTTAAATTGAACTTTGAAATTTGTCTGGACACTTCGTTCGAAATTCGAGTAGAGCGCACCTGCGCGAATAACTACCCATTAAAAATGTCAAAAAATATGCAAGAGCGAGTGCATTACTCTTAATTTTAATGAAACAATAGTGCTTAGTTATTTTAAATTACAATAAACATTGGTCAACTATTTTAAGTTACGAAAAGTGGGTTGAAAATTACAATAAATAATTCATTACGAAAAAATATTATTGTTCAAATTTGTAAAGTGGTTTGGTGAAATTGTTGAGAAGTTTCCGACATTTATTAATAAAATTAATTGCTAATGTTTTTTGAATATTTAAAGTGAAGTGTTTTTGACTTTGCTTTTTAGTTTAATTAAATGGAATTTCATGTTAAATTAAATTAGGTGGAGTATTGTGTACATTTTTGAAAAAATTTCATCTGTAACAGTAGTTTAGTTTTCTGTTAACAATTTTCATTTTGTTATCATTTTGATTTAATGCACTGAAAATTTTAATTATGTTAAGTAAATATATAAAATATATATGGGAAAGTCTAGATAGTTTAATCTTGTAACTGGAGATTAAAAATGGATTCATTGTAATAATACCAAACACAGAAAATCATGGGGACTTCTAATTTAACATGGAATGACGGCGATGCTTCTACGTTGATGACAAGCCAATATTCACAGCTTCAATGTCATATATTATGACCTAAGTTTAATATATTATGAGTTTTTGGAATCACATAAACAATCGCCGGCTATCTGTATCAACAGCAATTAATACGCCTAAGACAAACGACCACAATACAACGAAAAACACGATAAAGTGATTGTGCAGCATGACGTTGATTTGGGAAGTTTTATTCCACTCGCCGTATTTCCCAGACCTTTCTCCATTCAACTATATCTTATTTCTATTATCGGTATATGACCTGGCTAATCAGCATTTATATTCTTATGATAAATTCAAAAATTGGATTCGTACAGTGGATCGCCTCAAAAAACTCATAATAAAAAGCCTTAAAATAAAACCTCAATTATCTAAAAAACCCTGCGAAAGTTAAGTTGCGCACCTAATATTAATTACTTATGAATGTTGCAAAGCAGATTTATAAAGACATATATATATATATATATAATGATAATTTCGATAATTCCAAAATCATTTATTAGACATAAAAATTTCAATTTGTTATATCAGTTAAATTAATTTTACTACAATTAAGAAATTGCACATATATTTTTTAATTATTAGTAAATCTTTAAATTTAAAAAATCTTTCCGCGGTATATTTTGTGAAAAAAAAAAAAATAATAATAATACAACGTTTTACTTGTAACTGGAATATAATTTTTTCGCGGTTTCAAATACGAATAAACTGTTATATCGTGTACGTAACGCGAGAACCAAGGAAAAAGGAGAAAAAAGGACGAATAACTTACAAACTAAAATATAATTTATTTAATCTGAACTTAAAAACTAAGACTTGCAATAGTAGAGAATATTGTGCTTATTGTTCTTGTGGGTAAATGGTGACAATCCTTACAAGGCACAACACCCGCGGTGTATAAAAGTACTTGTTATCTCTCGAAATTACGATATTATGTGATAGAATCCTATGGTGACGACTCGTCTATCACATAAGATGATCTGAAAATTTTAATGACAGCAACACGTCTGACGACACGAAGGATATTTGGATGGGTAATTTTTTCTGGTGGCAGTCTGTCTACTGACACGAAAAATGGATTGAAAAAGGTAAACGGGATGTGAAAGAAAAGGTAAACCTCAAAAGTTCCAAACCGACAAACAAATATAAATATAATAAAAGAATAATGTATAATAAAAAGAGTTAGGAATAAAAGCTGAGAAAAAGAGAGTTAACAACAGAGAAAGATCTTTTCGATTTTGGGTTTGTAAATAACCTTTATCTGTGTCGAGGATAAGAATTTTTATTTTTCATTCTTGGAAGAAATTTTGGTGTACGTGACAAAATTCTACCTCAGTTTTTCCGCATAAATAGATTTTTGAACTTTGTCTCTATTTTTTCCTTTCTTTGTGAGATCACAAAGCATGGTATGATTATATCATATTTCCGTAATATGCTATTCATTACTTTTTAATGTTAATATATAATTATTTATTTATATTTAAATAATGTACTTATTTAATGAATTATTAAATGTTTTTTAATTTAATTTAGATTTCCTTTTTTCAAAAATAAGACAGATGTTATTGGCAAACATGGCCATATCGTAATAAAATTATTAAACTTCACGAATTGGCAAATCTAATTCTATCCTTAATTACCAATAATGAGATTTCTGGTTACAAATTCTATGGTTTTAATGTTGTTCTGACGTCTCACATTATTACTATTTTCATAGAAAGTCCGTATAAATCATATTCACTTATTAGTTTTACCAGAATAATTCAATGCAATGTTAAAAATGTTTTATAAGATACAATATAGAATAATGATCTGTAGATTTTTTAAGTTCTTTAACAGAGTTAATACAGATTTGAAATTGCTTTGACTTATAAATAACTATTTATATTTACATATAATTATTACACATCACATATATTATACAAAAATTATTTTAGTAACATTTATTATTAATTTCTAAGAAGAAGAAAAGTATTCTAGACTAAATTTTCCAATTCCGTAACTGTTTGGTCAAAGAAAATGTTCTCTTTCATGTTACTTAATCTGAAGATGAATAAATTTACGGTTTCTGACTAAAGTAGTCGAAGAACTCGAAAATTGGTCTCTACAGTCTCTATGGAGAAATTGGTCGAGTGCTACTAATTACATGATAAAGTTAGTTCTGCTGTGGGAAGGAAGGGCGTCGCCTAGCGGTTTGTATTCATATTCCATCGTTTGGGAGATGATTAGTACAATTTATCGACGAGGATTGTTGGCAAACTTACCGACAGATATTTTTGTGCAACAAACATTGTTTGTGTAATATCTCAATAGAACATCTGATTATGTATTTATTAATATAATATAATATTTTGATTCGATATATGCATTTTACTGCAATATGTATGTATATATATTAATTGATACATGGTAGTATTTTACATACACAAACCGTAACAAAATTATAAAAAACAAGGAAGTTTGGATTCTGTTATCAAGTTTTATTAATTAAATTTAGATTATTTACAATTTAATAACATTACTTATTGTTTATAAATTCTTGTGCTGCATAGCACACGAACTATGATTCATTAATAATAATCAAAAGTCACTTACATTAAAAACATTAACATTAATAATAATAAATAATAATAAGATAATAAGGGATCACACTAGTAACCGCTCTCGCATTACTTACAGGAGGCGTCATTACCTACGGACTCAGAAAGCTAATTCTTCGATCCTTGATTTTATCTTTTTATTTATCGAACCCAGCAAAGCGTTCTCAATACATAAGACCTGATAAACTCACGTTTACCACGTTGTCGGATGACACTATTCCAGGCTTAGTTTTGAAGTGTCATTTGTGCTGCTATCACCTTTCGAATTAGAAAAAGACGTGGCGTATATAGTTGCATTGTGCTAGAGAATAAACACACAACGAGCTCCTAGCATTTCTAGTCTTAACCAGATAGGCTCGAAAATAACTGTGATCAATCAGAAACTAAATCTACTAACTAAATAAACTAGCCTATCACCAGTGCCAGGTGACTCCGGCCGATTTTCTTAACTCAGTTCTTTTCCATTACCGGATGATTACTCAAATTGGCGTTCTTCATTGCAAACATCACTTGGTTCCAGACGTCAGCCGCTTCCCGGTCTCAAAATAAGAACATTCGATTTTGCTCCACGCAGGAATCATTCTAGTATCGCACCATTCCTCACCGGAGTCCTGAAAAATTCCACATAACATCAACAGCGATTCCTGGACTTTTCCCGTCTTTAATGGCGCTGTTTTAGCTTGGTCTTTTCAATGACATCCCACGTGTTCAGCGCCATTAGTGAATAATGGGAAAACAACAATTCCATGATGTTTCGCATCATTTCTTTATCATGTATTTTACAGAGTGGCGCACGAAATGTCATACACTAAAAATTGTTTATGTAACTTTTAATAAACAAAGTATGCCAATTTTATTTTTTTTACATTAATCATCAAAATATGTATGCTCAGTGAGCGTGCAGTACATGTTCAGTATGTCCACCCTGTTAACGTACTACCTTTTCGAGACGAACTGTGACGTTTTCGACCACTCTATGACACATGTCTTCTGTTATTCCGTGGAAAATTTTTTTATAGCCGCTCGCATTTACATTAGATTACATGGTTTGTTGCGGTAGACTGTCTACTTCAAATGTCACTATTAGAAATAATCCGGGCTGTGTGGCAGCCATATTGAACCGCTCTGAAAATGTTCTGGATATCGATGAGACATCACACAGACTCCGAAATGTTGGTGCAGGAAATCCAGAATAACGTTTACTGTATGAGGACGAGCTCCATCTCGCATGAACCTCTGTCTCCATTGGTAACCCTATTGCATAAAGTTGCGGAAGAAAATTGTTCTGCAACATGTCCATGTTACTGTTTCAACGCACTGTTAACTGTGCCGTTGAAAAAGATTGGCTCAATGATTCCATAGCTGAATATGGCACCCCATACACTACCACTTTCTGTAAAATATGGCCGTTAGTTTCGAATTGTATGGCTGGTCTATACACTGTCTGTCTGCAGGGGGCTTACCTCGTATGAAAATAAACATGAAAACGTCGTTACATCTCAGCTACACTCTTCATTTCCGCGTAAAACAAAACAGTTTTCACTTTCTGTTCTAACGACAACCGGCCTTTGTCCGCCATTTTGCTAACTTGAAGTGGTAGAGTCACACATTTGCGATATTAACAACTTTTATCTTCGATTGAGCCATGCACGAACTATGGCTAACCGTCACAATATTTCAACATTGCCAACTTGTAATTCACATAAATATTACACAATTTCAATGTATGACATTTCGTGTGCTATCTTGAAAAAACCTCTTAGAAACCTATTAAAAAACCAAAGACCGAGTTTCTTCACCACGATCTTGCAATTGAGGCATAAAAAGATCCGGACTGACTTGCCTCACGATTTCCAGCCATTTTTCTATTTCGTTTTACAACTCGGAGTTTTCGTCTAAATCCGCTTCAGAACGGATGTTAACGTCCGACTTAAACTGGGCAATGTGTCGAAGTCTCAATCCGGCGATTTCATCGATCCATCAACACATGTTGGGCGTGGACATTCTCCGTTAAGGCATGTAGGCTTAGGAGTTGTATTATGTCAGCAGTCTATGGCTCAATGCCGTGTTAAATAGACGCAACAAAACGTTCCTAATCAAACCTCTCGGCGTTCCACTCTCGTCACTTTTACAAAAGTGCTCTACAAAGACCTATCGCTCATGATTCAGAACGATATATACTGGTGATCACTGTCCATGTAATTTTTATATAATATTTTTGTTACATGCAAACATTAGCCAATGTCTTTTCTAATTCCCGACACCAGACTCTCAAGCGAAATTATGACATCCGGGAATTTACCGGCGTATTCTGGTCATTTGAATGTTAGCTTCGAAATGGCATTAACAATGGTCTTGTCCATCCTTGAAGTCACATCCAGCACACATCTCCTTCTGTTATTCAATGAGAACATTCCGTATTACAGTAGTTTGACGTTAAAATCGTCAGCCACGGATATTTCGCACGACTGTTTCACATTTGTTGTACTTTTCGACACTCACAGCTTTCTGCAAAAAATATTCATATTTTCGTTATGTGTGAAATTATAAATAACTATGATGATTCCCTT
>JABFOX010003344.1:0-10422 GCA_022817665.1 Axea sp. ZL-2020
CGAACGATAACCTTCATTTGCTATCTAAATTGTTTTTTTCTTTTTTCTTTTTTTTTTTTTTTTTTTTAGAAAATACATTTATTCAATTACACCGACGTATCTGGTTTTTACCGTAAACACAGATATGATATATTGAACCATAAACATTCCATTTCAACAAATAATTAAACGTACTTTCTATCACCGCTTGATACTACATTTATAAACAGAATCGTTGACTTTATAATGTTCTTTCCACATTCTTTCTGCTATAATTTTCTGCGTTGCTAAATTACAGGCATAAATGCAGTTAGAAAAAAATCTGTAATCAACGATGTACACAGAAAAAAAGGCATTTCCATGTGATAACCATTTATGTTCTCATGTCGACCAGCTTCCGCTGAATCGGATTATCATATTTACAATATCATACTTTTTGCTCTATAATTATTATGAAAAAGATCAATATTCTTAATACCTTTTCGTAAACAATTCTTAAGACCAGTGTAAAAAGTTAGTTTTCCAATGTTGTAACTATTCTATGCGTTTCAATATTAGCTCGTTTGTTAAAGAACATTTTTGAAGAGGGTTCATTAATTTTATTACAGAAAATCCATAATAACGTTTGTTAAAACGAAAAAAAAAAAAAAATAAATAAATAAAATAAAATAAAAGCAAATTACTTATTCTACAGTGAATTCTAAAGGAAAGACTGATGAATAAATTTGGCATTCAATACTGTGTTTTCAATTCTTTTCACATTTTTATACCCGTTGAATAATTTCACCTTACTTTGAATTCTTCGGCAATATTATTTTTGCATTCAAATCGAGGAATACACATTTTTATCGTTTTAAATAAAATAGAAGTTTTAGCGTTTTGAAACACTCCAGTACGATTTTTTACTTTTTATAATAACAAATCTTTCTTCAGGGAATTATTATTACTCCTTTGTCTTTTAATATAAATGCACACATTAACTTCTGATGCATTTATTTTTATTTGTTATAAAACAAATAAAACAATTATTATTGTAAAGACTAATGTAGTTTAATAAAATAATATTATTAGCGTGTTGCTGATAGATTGCTGGTATGTTAACCGAAGTTTTAAAATACATCATAGTAATGATAAATAGATATTAATGCAAAAGCTTTAGTTTTTCAAATGTTAGTCGGATTAATGAAGAATTCTCTTAATTCCATAAGGTTCATAAATATAATGCTCAAAAGTATAATTAAATTTTCCTTTGAAAAAATATTTTGTTCCAGTGTATTTTAGCTTAATAAATTAATTAAAAATATTTATACGAATATTGTAGGAATATCTTATGAAGAAATAGTTTAATACGACGAGATAAAAAAAGAATAAAAAAATGTCTATGACAAATGACTATTCTTTATGTATTACTATATTACTATATAATTAACTATTCTAGCATAATGTATTAATATAACATTTACATAAAATTCATTTAAGATGGATGTAAGTAATCAAAAATTTATCGTTTAATCGCATACCGCAATGATCGAATTTCTGAGTGGAAAAAAGGAACTGCTAAAAATAGTTATACGAAGGTACTTTTATATGAGATATAAACAAAACGTAAAGTTTGCATTATTTCGGAATGATTTCTGCAATGAATTTGTAATAAATATTCCATCGAGAATCTTCATAAGGTGTTTTAAAATCATAAATTTGTATTAAATCTAATTTTTCGTAAAGAATCCTTGTAAAATTCTTTGAAAATATGCAGTCAGTTTACATACCCTAAAAATGCATAACACATTAAGATTTTCGCCGATCCAATATGGATCGCATATAAATTTGTAATAAGTATTTCATATGTACCATTTCGACTCTTGATCGTGGCTTATGGAATTGAATTGCTTTATGCAATTACAAAATGAGTTGATTCATAAACGTATTAACATTATACGTCCATTGATCATACGCATATTCTAATTAGTACGCAACATTTTTTTATATATCGCATATAAAGGGGAAACATAAAAAAGTTCTTCCATTTAAAATAATAATTAAAACGCCCTCGTAGAAACCATGGTCGATTTGAAGTACGATCTTACCCGTATACACGCACAATCTTATCTAACGCTAATTTGATTTTCATGATACAGTACTGAGTATGGGTGTATCACACGGTATTCGTGTGACCCTGATACGATAACCTTACTAAATTAAAGAACACATTTATCTGAATAAACGAGGCCTTATCAGTACCTGATCAGGGTGTACTTTTATCAAAATACTAATTTTTTTGAGTACAAAAATGCTATAAATGGTACCTTATCGGCGCTTGATCGGAGTGCACTTTTATTAAAGTACACAATTTTTTGAGTACAAAAATGCATATGTATCATTACAGTAAATCATAGACATAAATTGCTCGACCCTCTTAAATATTTAAATATGTTTACCTACTTATAACGATAAAAAAAGGGTTCAAATTTTATACATTTAAAGTAAAACCTGATCATAAATAGTATCAAATGTGCAGTAATCGAGATATATTTTCTCAATAAAAAATGCTTAGATGGGTCGGCTCAGGACCTTATCAGAAAACCTTGATCATCCAACATGTGGAGATCATTGATCAAGACCACAACGCCGATTAATATAATAATTAAATCAACGATAAAAATGAATATTTTCGCATCAAAATGAGAAAATGTAGAACTGCATGATTGTTGCAATGCTATTGCAATTGAAATATCTATTATTAATAGTAGAAAAAGGCGGAAAAAGAAACCTCGAAATTTCTGAAGGAAAATCTATAAAACTGTAAGAATCTCTACGATCTATGAATCTAGAATTAAGCAATCACTTTTCTATAATTCTGTCTAGAATCATGTTTATCTAAATCTTGATAAATTAATTGTGTTGCAAATTAAACGTGCATGCATACGTCAAAGAATTCATTTGATTTGATATACTTTGGACTTTTAATTGCAGTGTTAAATTAATTAAAGTTATGTAAAATTGCAGTTCAGTTAAATGCTTTAAAAATTGTTTATGTTAAACTTTCAATTTTTTACTCCTTGAACTTTAAACTAATATTAAGTTTCAAGTTCCTTGCAATTAATGTACAGGTACATTGTACATGCATTTTAACGCACGTGTCTAAAATGAACTTTTAGTGCTTACATTAAGATTCAAGAAATTGTTAATAGTGTAATTATAAAACAAGACAATAAAAAATTCCACAGATCCTTAGAGGAAACCGAATGAAAATAAAACAAACTATAAGAGAAATTCCAACAAATATATAATCAACTTCCGGATAATTAAAATCAAATACAGAACGGAAGAGAGAGAGAGAGAGAGAGAGAGAGAGAGAGAGAGAGAGAGAAATAAAATCACAATTCCAAAGAACTTAAGTTCTAAAGTTCAAATCGCGTACTAAAATATTTATAAAAATGTTAAAGGAAAATTTCAAAGAAATATTTTTATAGTAATATTTTATTTAAAGAAGTAACACTCATTAATTTCATTCAACATGCTTCCAGTATAAAAGAGATCAAACCAGACAAATTCAGGAGAAAAAGAGCGTTAAAAAGTTTTGTAGAAACAAAAACTGCTGTAAGAGTACAAAACTCTTTAATCGAGTGTTATTTAATATTAATTAATATATTTTATTCTTCTTTGAAAATAATACAAGAATAATGATAACAACTATAACAATGATGACAACTTATATTAATTGATACCAAAAATATGAATAACCAGTGAAACGAACTCTAACCAGTAGGCAAAGAAAATGAAAATTCAGAACTACAAATCCCTGAATATTGCAATAATGAATGAATTAGATTGTAGTGAGATAATCAGGGACCAAGAAGAGACTTTTAAGAATAATGAAGGAGCGCAAGAGTGGGGGCAAATGAACGGCAGACGAGGCAGCTGCAGACTTGGAACAACCGTCTCCATTTTTCGCTTAGCATCGGTTTTGACAGCGACTGGCTTACCGCAGCGTGCCGGCTGCTGCCGGTGCCGGCTGCCGCAGTAACAGCAATGAATAGCAGCGACGGCACCGACCGGCCACCGCTAGTATTTCCAAAGGCGCGCTACCTGATAGATCGCTCTCCGCGTCTCTCTCGAGCTTACAAGCTCGCGCTCACTTTCATCTCCCCGTACTCATCTTTTCCAAGTGCAACTTTCAGTTTCCTTAAATTTCAATTGGGGGTATTTATAATCAAATTTACATTCTTCCGTTCTTGCTACATTTAATTGCAATTACACCTCGATGCAACTCAAACCGGCGCTCTAAAAACGTTTTTCTACAATCCAATCGCCGTAAATGGATCGCGGCTGCTTCAAACGAATTTCATTTGCGCGTAAAAGAAATCAGGAAAGCAATTTCTCCTTGCAGCAAACAAAAGTACTTTAGAGCTCGCCAAGACGTTTGATAAACGTTCAGAGAATACTTAACTGTCGTTTTCGAACAAACTTTTGCTTGGCCCACGGTTACAAGTGTATAGTGTATGTTTAACCGTGGCGCGGGTTGTCTGCAATTTGTTCATTCGGTAATCTCAATTTCAAACCAGCTACCCTGGGTCAAGGCTGGTGAAATTTCACGAAAGAAATTTCTTTTGCGGAAACGTATGATACGTGCAACAGGAATTCCATAACAGTTGTATGAAATTTCATGAAACTTTTTGTCCGCGACTTCGTGCACTGTTATACAAATCTGGACTCATTCTAGAACTGTATGATTTGCTATGGAAATCTGTTAAGTAAGTAAATTGTACGCATTACCGTTTAATGATTTTTCATAATAAATCATACGTCTTGCTTCGTAAAATTTCACAAAGTTTGATTTAAGCTCTGTGAAACGTTATACAGCTGCTGTAGAATTCCCGTTGTGTGTTTCATATGTTTTTACAAATGAAATTACTCTTGTGAAATTATGCGAGCTTAGAAGCAGGGTAGTTTGCGAAAAATGTAACTGAATTGCATTCACCTGATCGCGGTTTATATTTAACTGTTACGCGCGATTATCTTAATTGAAAGTATAATTATGTACAAGGTAAAAAAATAAACAGCCTTTCGCAGTAATATCAGTATTCTTGCATCGATATTTCAAGCGTACACATAAGCTTTATCTTTTATCAGATAGACGTACAGATGGAAGTGAGTAACTCTGGTTATAGAATTATGGACTTTCATAAAAGAAATCTGTGTTGTGAAAACATATGAAAAATGCAACAGAAAATTCATATTAATCGTGTGAAATGTAATAAAACTTTTGTACGAAATGCCATGATGAGTCGTGAAAATATAAGCAAAACTGTGAAGATATATAATCTGTTATGAGCTATCATGAAGAAAATATCTATGCGATTTCATAATATTTCATACCAATTCATGAAAGTAATTTTTTTCATGATTTTTCATAACGCATTCTTTATCTTCGTAGTTTTGTTTTTATTGCAAGATATTTCATACAAATGTTTTATGAAATTTCATGATGAATGTGGATTTGCAGTTGCAGTTTACATATTCTTTTATAACACAAATTTCTCTCATGAAAATCTATAATTCTTTAACCAGGGAATCTTAAAGAAATGTAAATGATAGAATTATTGGCATACATGCCATACGTATATTATTTTTTATTGGTATAAATGTTATTTTATAATTAATCTCAGTGAAAAATACTCTTCGCTGAAAATAACGATTATAACAGAGAAGAAACTTTTAGTTGAAGGAAATGTGGATGTTGATTCTACATCATATCACTTAAATAAATGTATACACACATGCAAATTAAATCTTAAGTATAATATGGTTATAATAATCAAGCATACAAAAATAAATGCAGTGCTATACATTTGTTGTTACAAAATACATTTGAAAGTAATAAAATTAAACTAATGAACATATAATAAAATATTAACTTTATGATATTAATTTCAAAAATCATTAAATTTGTAGTACTGATATTGATAAAGGAACGAAAATTTTAAGTCTATATTTAAATGCATTCAAATTCATCAAAAACAAAGAATACTGTGCATATTTTATGGGATTATATATGATATAATTATAACAATCCTTTTTATATAAATTACTGTGCATTTACACTTGGCTCTTTTAAATTGTTCATTTGGGACCGGAAGCACTCACTTAAATTTATGAAATCCTGATCACCGGCTGGGTGTTACCATGCAAATATATTATTTAATATTTTATTTTATATTTATTATATATTTTATTTATTATTTAAGTAATAATCAAGTTTGCACATGTTTTATTAATTGTCATTGGCGTATTTATAAACCTGAACAAATTATTAAATGACTTTATATGTACGACTTAATGTTGTCATACATATATATATGCTGTAACAGTTCAAATTGCTAGACATAAATATGCTTGCTATTGTTTCACTAAAATGTTGTTTTTGTGCAAATATTGCATTTAAATTAAATCTGTAGATCTTAATTCAACGATTAACTTCTTTGTCGTATAAATATAAGCAATGTTGCTTTTTGTATTAATATCCAGCCAAAACAACATTTAAATTCAATCATGGGAGTATTGAAACTAGACTTTTTATTTGACAGAAACGTGTTTATATAAATTTAAAACCAATAAATATAGAATATATATATATACACCTTAATTAAAACCGGATAAAGAATTATAGAAAGTCATAAACCAATTTATGAAACGTGCAACGGGAAGTTCAAAGATTTATTTGTATGTAACATGATAATGTTACATGACAAGTAATTTACATCAGATTTAAATATGAATCTTAATAAAATGTTATAATCATGTTAGTTTTTTGTATCATGCGTTTTCATTAATGTTTCATGATTTTATGATTAGAAGTTTTCACATTAAACCATAGCATTTCATACAAATAAATGTATGAAATAAAATTATCAATTATAAAAATTATATCATAAATCTCTATAATATTGTATGTAATTTTAACCATGATGCGCAGTTATAAATATTATTAAATTTACAACTCGCAACACAAGTAATTAATAAAGCAATAACTTATATTTAATAAAATACATAAATTGAAATGTGTTGAAATAAATTTGTAGCGCTATAATATATACTTTATGGCATTTGATGTAAATGATATCTGAATACCTAAGTATTATATAAAATCAAATATCACAATTTTTCTAATGTCTAAATTATAATTTTAATTTTAATATCTCATATTGTATCTGACATTTATATTATCAAATGAACATCTAGTTTTCAAAGTAAACAGTTATTATTACATTTTTGTATTTATTATTACACATTGATTATTTGATCGTATTTTATTAATTATACTCGTACACTTTGTATTTAAAATTTTACTAACGTAACTTAATGTTACCATGAATCATCGTTAATGTATAAATCATATATGCATCACTGTAGTTTTCACATAATATTAAATATGTCGTGTATCACGTCCGATACAATCGATTAGTTATCACAACTTTTACTTTTTCACATTGGAATATTTGTATTGAACATATCAATTTCTGTATCTAATTTTATTTAAGATATCATTGCTAATTTGCTTGCAATAGATATAAATATAATTCACCATGCACTACAAAATTAATGAGTGGAACTTTAATTAAAAATTGATATTAATAAAAACAAAATATAATACACAACTATAAAATTATTTTTTTAATAAACAACACTTATAATTCTTAAACACTTTTATTTATCCAATTTTGTAAGATATGAAAAAGTGTTCCTTGCATTTTTAAACGCACAAAGAATTTAAATCAAATGTAATTGTAATTTCACAATTATTTAGTATTGAAAATAAAAGATTGACATATATGTTGAAATGCAATATTTGTGTTAAAAAATATGAATAGCGATTCAACCTTGTTAATCATTCTTCTTCTAAGAAAAGTATAGATTTACATATTTTAGTATTTCAAATATTGTGTGCTTAATATTTAAATTAAAAATAAAATAGAAAATAATTTTACACAGCACAGCAATTTTTTTCATACTTTCATTTATGCATAAATTACATCAAATCAAACGGTATTGAATAAAATTTCATGTGAATGATTTTTCATTAATAAAAATATAAAGCAATTATATATATATATTAATATAATAATTACAAAGTTTTCAACAAACTTCATTGAATTGAATAAAAATGTTAAATATTAATTCGTCATAAATATAGATGGAGTATTTTTATGTGCATAATATTCATAATTATAAATCAAATAGATATTATTAGTAAATTCATATAAAAATGAAAATTTATTATTTAAATTATTCTTTTTTGTAGAATATAAATATATAATATATTTGTAGAATATAAATATAATAAAAATATATGAATAAGAATTTCTTCAACTAAGTGCAAATAAAACCTTTGCTGTTAAAAACATGAAAATATAATGAATGTAATACAACGCAAAGTTTATTTTATCACAAATGTCCCACACAGCACATAAAAGTTAAGTTTATGTCATTAAGTGGGAAACTGAAAAACGATAAGATGGCAAATAACTATCTAAAACCGGTCTCGTCAAGGTTTAAATTGATGTTTGCTTTACATTTTAACATCCGGTAAATAAGCAACAAATTAACATTTAATAAAGACGTTTATCAAACGTCAAATTATAGCTTACTAGACCAATACTTGAAATCATTACTCAAATTTACAAGGTGGAATTTTGAACGTGAAATAAACATTCACTTATTGTTATAAAATACAATAGAATTTGACATAACTTCCAACTCATATTATACTTATAATTTATATAAATATAATATAAATATAGACATATCAATTTAAGGTAAAGATCGTGTCCAATTCTGACACATTTTATATTTAATATTTATTTGACGTTCACCATTTGATATTACAAATACTAATGATGATGTCAAATACAGATGGTGCTATAATTTATTATAAAAGTCTTCATTAAAAATCTCTCAATTCCTTGTTTAACAGTCTTTAAAGTTTAAGAAAAAGTACGTAATATTTTGATCTAACTAATCTTTACATAACTCACATCATTTGTACGGACGTTCCAGATATGTGGATTCTACTTAAATCTGTACTTTCTAACCGAAGACTTCTTTGTTCTGTTGGCACATAATATTTTTCTGTAAAGAATACTTTAATAGTACTGCTACACACTGAAAAAAATATTATTAAAATATTATTACATGGCAAATCAAGCACAATTTTATATTTAATTGGATTATAACTTCTAACACATTTAAAATGTAAAAAAAAAATCAATAATTATTGATAGAATGATTTGAAATTTAAATATTATTTATTAATTAATATATTTATGCAACAGCATCTTTACTTTTATAAAATTTGTTCCATTAAAAATATTTCACTAATATTCGAATCCAGTTATCTTAGCTTTTTAATTAATCAATAAGCAACAGCACTGTGCAATAATAATAATAATAATAATATAATATTACTGTTGAATTACTATAATATTTATACAATATCTTATTTAATCATTTATCAATCCCCCACGCAGGATAATACCTTACTTACATTCTATACAAATAAAAACATAAAAATAGGTTTGCAAATTACAAGTTTAAAGATAAATATTATATGATATGAATTAACGTCAAATAAAATTAAACAAACATACGAATTGTTTCAATTCATAATTTAAGATTCTTTCTCGTGTTACTTATCGTCATGAAAAATAAGTCTAATTTTATCATATTTTTATGTTTTATTGTAAATTACATATTTATGTATTCTCACAGCATTATTTAGCTGGAACTTTGTAATCAATTTAAAATTCAGTTCGTTAATTAAAAACAGGCCGTTTGCAGCGTTATTGCAAAATGAAAAGCAACTGTGCAGTAACCGATCATTTGATAATCAATCAAATAAATATACACCACTAACATTTTTGCAATATTTCCCAGCAACATTATTCTTTTATTAATGCAACAAATTGCAATATTGCTACAATATTTTCAAACATCACTCAGTCACCGGAAGTATTACATTCTTGTTTTTACCAAGCAATGTGCTTGAATATTTCATGCAAACGGTATGAAGTATTCATGAATCCTTGATATAATTTAGATAACATGCTCTGCATAAAAATGTAAAACTGAATAAGTTATACGTGTGATGCAAAATTCACGTTATTTTGGTAAAATGTTTCTTTAAAATGTTTCACAAAATTAAAAACAAATTTTAATTATATATCAAGTTAATAGAAAGTATATTGGAATGTATTAATGCATTGATGCGCCTTGCTTATTAATTACTTAGAAAGTGAAATAATTTCTGGTTTTTAAAATACAACATAAAGGTGCGTCCACTGTTCATAAAATATACAAATGTATTAAGACGTCCATTATAATAGTTACGTTATAAACGTCTTACAAATGTTGATTCGACGTTCTAATTTACATTTTGGTATGATT
>JABFOX010003345.1:0-10420 GCA_022817665.1 Axea sp. ZL-2020
GGGGGGAAATGTCTATAAATGATAGAGTAATAGATTACAGCCAGCTGGTTGACGAAGCAATGTACTTCAGAGTTTACAAAGCGCTGAAAATAGTGGAGCAGCATGGCTTAATAGGAGATCATCATTTTATGATATCTTTCTTAACGAAACATCCCAGGGTTATGATTTCAGAAGGGTTGCGCAATCAGTACCCTAATGAAATGATGATAGTGCTTCAATATCAATTTCGTGGTTTAACTGTTCATAGAGGATATTTTGAGGTAATCCTTAGTTTTGAAGGAGTACCAGAAAAGATAGTTGTTCCATTTGCGGCTGTGACAACTTTTGCTGATCCAAGCGTACAGTTTTGTTTAGAATTTTCTGCACAAACTGGATTTGACCAAACATTATATCCAGCGTTTAAAGCAAACAATGGAGTAGAAAATGAAGATGATATAAATGTTGCACTTGCAGTTCAACATCTACATTACCCTGATGACCATAAGGTGCCTCACTCAAATTTGAGTGTGAATAATAATGGCGGGAATATGGATAATGTTGTCTCGCTGGATGAGTTTAGACGTAAAAGAAATAAAAAATAAAAAAAATTAAGTATATATCCGTATCAACATTAAATGTTATCAGCTCAGCATATATCCAAAAGTTATGATGGAAAGAAAATAGTAAGGAATGTAAGTATCAATGTTGGTAAGTCGGAGGTAGTTGGGTTGCTGGGACCAAATGGAGCTGGCAAGACCACTTCTTTCTTAACTATAGCAGGCTTTATACTCCCAGATTCAGGGGATGTATTCATAGATGGGCAAAATGTTACACAAGCCCCTATTTATCGTAGGGCACAGCTTGGTCTGGGTTCCCTTCCACATGACTCGTCAGTGTTTGTAGGCCTTACAGTCGCAGAAAACATCATGGCAATTTTGGAATTTGCTGAGCCCAGCATAGTTCAGAGAGAGAAGATTTTAGAGTCATTGCTTACTGAATTTTCACTCGAACATATAAGAAACGTTAGAGGTGCTGTACTCTCAGGTGGAGAACGTAGAAGAGTCGAAATTGCACGTTGTCTTGCTTCCAATCCAAAATATATACTGTTGGATGAGCCGCTAGCTGGTGTTGATCCATTGGCTGTCGAGGAAATTAAACAAATAATTGCAAAGCTGCAAGACAAAGGCATCGGCATACTTATTACAGATCACAATGTACACGAAATGCTGCAATTAGTGGGGCGATGCTATGTTATATATGACGGCTCTGTGCTAGCACATGGCACGCCAAAAGAAATAATAAGTGATATTCGTGTGCAAAAGCTATATCTTGGACAATCTGCAGCTCGCAGCGGAATGATGTAATCTGTCCGAGCGCGTTGCTAGTCGCCTGCGTCATAACTAGGGTTTTGTCGCAATAAAGTATATTGAATGTTATACTGTTGTTTTTAATTCTGTTTGTATTGTCCCATGTCTATAATCCGTAAAGCGTTCAAACGTCTTCATTATCCAATAGATGTAATTGCTGATATCTGTCCTATTTACTTAGCTTGCGCAATATTGAGGAAATGATGGCAGAACGTGGTATTGCCCTTGATTATTCAACCTTGCATCGCTGGGTAGTCAGGTTAATTCCGTTAATGAATAAGACATTCCGTAAATACAAACGCCAAACTAGCAAGCACTGGAGGATGGACGAAACTTACATCAAGGTCAAAGGAAAGTGGAAATATTTATACAGAGCAGTTGATAAGTATGGTAAAACCATAGATTTTCTTCTGACGTGATACTGCAGCTGCTCTTAGATTTTTCAAGGAAGCTATTAGTCAGCATGGTGCGCCTTGAAGTTGTGACAATTGATAAGAGTGGTGCTAATACTGCTACCTTGAAGGTGATTAACAAAGGTAAGCCAGAGAAAAAAGCTATACGCATCCTACAAAACAAATATCTAAATAACATGATTGAACAGGATCACAGAAATATCAAGCGCAGGATACGGCCAATGCTTGGATTTAAATCATTTCGCTTTGCAAAAATCATTTTAGGCGGTATTGAAATGATACACATGATACATAAAGGGCAGTTTCAACATCCGGGTGGGACAGGTCTATCTAACGCTCAACAATTTTATCTACTTGCTGCATAAAAACAGAATACCAAAAAGCTTCTTAACATTATCAACTTATTACGACAATACCCTAAATCGGTAGGTAATTACATTAGTCGACATTTTGTCTTACATTTGGTAAACTAAATTAATTATTAAATGGAGATGAGCAATGAACTTAAATCAAAAATAATCAAACCTAAAATAGGTTTACTTGAATTGGCAAGAAGTGATAGCTACAGTAGATTTGCTGATGCTAAACTGTATAATGAAAGAACAGCAATTACTGCTGCTGATATGCTAAATGATCGAGTGTTACCATGGTATGAGAGTCAAGGGATACTCATGCTTCGTATTCTTACAGATCGCAGAATATGAGGGCAATATAGAACATCATGCTTTTGATATTCACCTCAAACTAATGGTATGTGTGAACGTTTTAATAAAACTAACTATGAAACTCACCTTACGCAAGAGCATTATTTTTGCGTACATTCATAGATGCTATATTCGCTGCTACTAGCAATTTATATTTAATGGCAAAATGCTACGATTGAAGCAAATATATGGTTTGCTTGAGATCGCACCTTTTTCGTTGGAGATTTTGCCAAGCTTGTATTTTCTTTGATAGATTTGTGATATTCCTCATGTAAAATTAATTCTAACTCGTTAAAAGTTCCATCTAATTCCACGGTATTAGAGAAAAGGACGCCTCATACGCTTCATTAAAATCGATGTAGATATATTTTCAAATAACGTGATTATTTCAAAGTCTTTCAAGCGTTCAAAAGTTTTTGTAAATCAAGCCTGAAGAAAAACATTCCTGTAGTTAAAAAAAGGCGCCTCATCTACATTTGCGGCCAACTAATCTAAAATAACAGACACAGAAACACCGTCGTCAAAAATAATCCTATTTCGGGCAAGTGTTTCCATGCAAAAAAGTACCACTCTAACTATCTATGTGATGTGACTTCGCAGATGAACCTGTTTGTCGAAGACGAAAAGTAAAAAAAAAAAAACTAACAAGTTAAATAAGCAAGCTCGGGAAAAAAGTCAAACGCGGTTTTACTCGCTACATATTTTCCGAATTCCTCAGGTTCCTGAACAAACCACAAAAAATGTCAGGATCAAATAACTGCACCATGATCTGCGTTTGGTTTCTATGTACCATTTGAAATGTAACATTTTGAACTGCATTAAGATATTTTACATAATGCATGAAGGGTGTGCAGTCAGTGATCTAACCTTATATCTATATTAAATTGGATACCTACATATGAACTCGATATAAACTTAGTTTAGAACATATATAATGTATCTTTTATAGCTTTTCATAATAGTTCTATAATAAGATTGCTCAATGTTATTTCATTTTATATCATATTTAGATATATTTTTCTATTTAAGCAAAAAGCCAAAATTATCATTCAAGTTGGAGCTTATACAAACGCAGTTTCAAACTAGGCTGACTCGATCCTTTTATAATCAAGTAATTCAATCTAGAAATTTTTTCGTCTGCACAGATAATTACACGATTCAAAAGAATTGAACTCGTGCCGAATAACTGATTTTGGACATAACAGTTGGTGAATAATTAAAAATATAAATGTATCGATTTACAGTGCAAAATTTATAAAACAATGAGGCAATTTCTAATGGCAGAAACAATGTTAAGACTTATTTAGAACACTTGTCGTGACGCAAGCGGAATCGCTATTTACTTCGACTCCGGACATTGTCCATTTATGCAACAAAGTATGCGCTACTATAAACTTTGTATTACTTCTGACAGCATATCGCCGACTATAAGCGTTTGGTATTAAAAAATCAGCGGTTTTACAATTATTTACACAACAGCCGCCGCAATCGTCAAACAACGTCACAACAAACATTTTCCTCTTAATTGCACGCACGGATTGAAACGATCGTTTTTTCTTTCTTTGAATTAGAATTAGATGCTTAGATTAATGAAATGTTAGATAACGACCGAGTTAAACGCGATCACTTTTTTTTTCTTTTTCTTTTTTTTTTATACATAAATACAACTCTTTTATAGATATCGTCAAAAGATACCTCTTGTCAGAATGTCGTTAAAAAAACTTGTAGTCTCGACAAACACACGTGCCCATTGCGCTTATCAGTCGACCGTAGCTGTCACTCGCATACTTAACTCCGACTTTGAAAGTGACACATGTCTCGGTTTGTCAATTCTCTTGCAGTTTGTTTCCCATGTAAAGGACACTGCTACAAATTAATGAATGTGATTTGCCGTAAATGTTCATTAATTATTTATCTTCTTTACTGCTTAGATATAGATTTTTAGACGGGAATACAATGGGTCTAATTTAAGGCGGAGAATGATACTTTCCAATCAAAGGGGCTTAAAAAATCTAAAGAAAAAAATACATTCTTTATTTAAATAAACTAGAAGTATTATACCAATTAATCATTCGAAGCTCAAAACTCAATAATAAAAGCTCATGAATTATGTAAATTCAAATCAATAACTATGTTAATAAAACTGACAAAAAGAAAGACATACTTTCATAAAAATTAACTACTTTCAAGTTTTTATCAGTAATTATATTTTAAATTTTTTATTCGAGTTACATGGAAACTTTATTTATTGATCATTCGCAACGTCTCTACAGACCAAATATTTTCTACCAATACATGACACGTCTGTAATTATTAAATAAAATAATTTTAATATGCATGTTAGAAATTTAAATTATCTTCAAAAAATTTAAATTCAGATAAAAAGAATTATTATGTTCATTAGATTAGTATCTATTTCTAAAACACTTTATTTATAATCATGAAATTGGTTTTCAAATATTGTTAATTTTTTTTTATGAAACTACATTAAAACGCAGAAACGAAAATAAAGAAAGTAAAACACGAATACATGTGTATGTTTGGACATGGTCATCTCGAGAAATCTTGAGAAATGCATGTTGGATTAAAAAATAAATAAATACATGATTAATGTTTTTAAATAGCTATCTCACGATAACAAACTTGGTCTACTGTTTATTATTCGGTAATAAATTATTTTACCTATAATTAATACTTATTTAATAATATTAGAACTCGGTTTAAAAGTTTTGAAATAATACTAATATTTATCATTAAATTTTTTAATGTAAATTTAAATCAAATAAATTATGTATTAAAATAAAATATTGATAATAAGATTTTAAAACCGAAGTATACGTAAAATTTTCCAGTGTGTTAAAAATTTTATTTTTTATCGACGTTTTAAGTACAATGAGACTTTAATCATTTAACTGCATTATTTGTATTACAATAAATTACTTAAAAACGGCATTTGATCAAGCTGTCTTACAATTATTATTTTATTTATACATAATTATAACATAAAATTTTGAAAATAATATAGTTAGTTCAACAAATTATAAATTTAGATTATCGTATCAAAAGTGAAAAGGAAACATGCAAATTGCTATACTTTTACAAAGTATTTTCATTATACAGTTGCCATTAAGCGCAGAAATAATATAATTTATCTCAATAATATTTATTTAAAATCATGAAGTAATATTTTCAAATTAAAATATAAGTTGTAATTGAACGTACAGGTACGCGATTAGTTAATATACGTTCTCGAGAAATAAGAAAATTCGTAACTGTACATACAAGTTATAATTATACATTTATAAATAAAATGAGTTAACATGATCACTAATATTACCTAATTCGTAATGAAACGCACACATCAAACACACAATACTTTATTCGTCGTCGCACAAAAATGGTATTAAACCCATAAAAAGTCGAAGTTCAATTAAATAAGTTCCACTACGAGAAGCGTAACAGCCATCATTAAAGAAGACGTGCGATATACAGCGAAACCACAGAATGACCACCATTGGAGATGCTGGAAGCTCATAGGGCCCAAAAATCTGCCTCTCCCTTAGGTTGTCGCGCATCAGAAACCCTCCTTTGAATCGAAACCAGTCGTGGCGCAGCCCCAAGCGAAAATAATGTTACACGGTTCCGCTCGAATTCTATTGACACACCGCCCAACATGTGTCCCCAAAACATATACATTCACATATGTGTCACCTATAACGTTCACGTACAGTGAAAAACCAGTGATGTTCTACCATTCAATGCGTAAGTGTTTAGATATACGTAGGCATGTTTTTGTGTTCTCGCTGGGATACCATCTTTCACTAACTGCAGCGGTTGAAGCACCCTCAATAAATAAGTGAATTCAAGATGGCGATGTCAAAATAACCGTGGGTCGCTGATGCGAAATCTACGGATCTGATCGATTGAATTAAATAAACGAAGCAAAGTCGGTTGAGATTAAGAGATTGATGAAGAGGTGGCGCCGATGGGAGGGTTATTCCGATCGAAAAGTAGAAAACATGACTAAAAATCGATTTGTAATGAAAACTTATGAGTTTCACAACGGAAATTTCATAACAGAACAATGAGATTTTTTGACATGGAAGAAAAACTACTTTTCAATGAAAAATCATAAAACATCATAACATTAAAAATATACACGGGAACACGTACTTCATCGTAGAACTTTGGATTCCAACTCCTCAAAATAATCTTTTTCTACGCTATCCAAACATGTTTCCTATTATCTATATTTTCTAAACTATCCATATATTTTAATATATTAAAATATCTTTTATTCCACAACTACATGCTAACATCTATTGTCATTAAATGAGACCTGTCATATTTTAAAAAATTAAGTTGAAAAAACAATTTAAAATATTTTGTATAATTTAAAGTAACTTGTGCATTAAAATGAACTATCATATTTTAATTAAATTTAAAAATTACTAATGTTTATTACTTCAAATAGTAAATTTTTCATTTATAGACGGCATATCCAAATTGTAAAGTGAAGTTAATAAATCTTTCTTACTTTTTTCCGTATAGAAAAAGTATTAAAAAATCAAACATTGTTTTTTGTTGACAGTTAATACTTTAATTAAATGATCTAAGCAAGTATTTTTAGGTACTAGATATTTGAAGAGATAAAAGACGAAGTATTTAATTGTATTAATATGAAACTAAGACTGATAGGTATGCAGCAAATGAATTTGAGCATAAAAACAAACACAAAAATTTTCCTTATACACAGAGAAAAGTTTCATTAAAATTACTAAAGTGAACAATATAATTTAAATATATTTAATCAATATAATATAATAAATAATAAAATGAAATTATACAATTATAAAATACGTAAAAATGACTCTTTAGTAAAGTGCATAATAAACGCATGAAAATTTATTGAAAAATGTAGTACTTTTTCATAAATGTGTAATTGTATACTTATAATGCAATAGAATTCAATAATTTTTATTACAGTATTCTGTTTGTATAAAACTGCAAATAAAATTACTAGTATTCAAATAAAAATACGGTTGAGTTGATAATGAACGAGTTTGATAAAGTTTGGAATTTAAAACTTATAAAAAATAGAATTCATATCGTAATAATTTTTTTATGTATTTTTTTCATTATGCGAAAGAAAAACCTCTTCAACTGTTTTTGTAAAATTGAACAATATCCAGTGAATTTTGTACATTTTATTCGATCAAATATTACATGTTACTGTAAAAAAGTAGTAATGCTCATTTTGATTAGTCAATAGATATCAACAGTTTTATGTAATTCAAAACATTTGTAAATGTTTAGTAAATCTTTCACTAGAGCATAATAATAGGTTTAAATTTCGGACATTTTCAAATTAAAATTTGTTGACAGGTCGATAATAGAGTCCGTTTTTTAAAAAGTTATTATTATTGTTGTTAATTTTATTGTTATCATCGCTTGTATGATTTATTAAACATTTTACAAGTCAACCCAATTTCGGAATGAATACGACTAAATTTCAAAACTTTGTTAATGTTGAAACTTTTTATAAAACAACTATATAATAAGTTATGAATTGTTCAAACTTAAAATTGTACATCTTAATCCAAATTCGTTTTCTGCGTAGCAATGTCGTCACGCACCGTTTGGAAGATAAGTGCTATAATTTTATTTCTCGCTCTGAATATCTTTTTGACACTAACTATAAGACTCTGTCGATCATGTTAGAAAATCGTCCAAAAGACCTTCACCTCCCACGACCTGGGACTAGTATTTCCACAAATCGCAAATCAATTTTCTTAACTGTTAAAAGATAAGTAGTACTCCTTGTAAAATAACGAAGGTTGCATAGCATCACGTAATACGAGGGGACAGTAAACAGTTGCGTAGCCAATTGCGCCAAGTGGTAAGTGGTCTACGAACGTTCTATAGGTCTATATAGACTGGCTTCTGTATGGTGCGTATTTTATGCGTTGATACATATATGTACGTATGTACACCTTGATCCCAGTTTGTATGTATAAGAGAGTCGAAGAGCGAGACGGACACCAATGTGCGTGGGTCACGTCGCGTTCGCGTTACTTAATCGACCAAGATCGCCAATACCACTTGTTTTGAATTCCACCGTGTAATTTTCTTGCATCAAGTGCTGGCCATTCAGTAAACACGTTTTGTATTAAAGAAATTGTCGTGCAAGCAATGCTGATAGTCTTAATAGTGGAAGCGGTGAGGAATTTTTAAGCGGTGCCCCAACTTGGTCAGCTGGCTTCGCAAACGTTTGATAAAATCCTTGTTTTCCTTAAATTTTGATTTGTTTGACGTGAAAAACTGTATTTCGCATGAACTGCTTATGACAGTTTTATGTGTCGGTATGTACTGGGTTGTGACTTGATTATCAAACCAAACCTGACCTACCTGAAAAGAAGTGAATCGAGTTTGCATAAACAGTGTTTGATTTCCTGTAATCAGAGATAGTATTACTTCATTCTCGTTGAAATTTTTAATTACATGGCCAAAAAACATAATTAGAAAGTCAATGTATGTATTATGGAAGTAAAATTTTGCTTAACAAATCAGAAATTTTACACTCTAATACAGTAAATGATTTATTGTTTTATTTAACATTTTTCATTTCTATTACATCAAAATAAAATTTTACAAAATTTTATAGTAATTTTTCCGGAATTTCGTATGCGTTTGGTGTATAGTGATTTATTTTATGTATTTTTTATAGTTTTATAGATATTTTTGCAAGTTTTCATAAAAAAGAATATTTTCATATTACTTGATTAGCAAATATTTATATGTTAAGAAATTTATTACTTAAGATTATAATTAATGTGTTTAAGCTTACATTCGATAAAATATATGTGTAATTAAATTCATTTTCAGACAGAGTTTCGTAATTATTATTTTAGTTTTGTTACGCGTTCTTAAAAAGTAATAAAAATATATAATCATGTAAATAAATAGTACATAAAAATAATTTATTACTTTAATGAAAAATTCAACAATTTAAAAAATATCAATTAGTTTATTGTAGTTTAATTAAAGATCAAAGATTAATTTGATCATTAAAGATCAAAGTCGTGTGAAATTTATGGTTTTTTAAATCCTTCTCAACTCGTGCTTTGGCGAAGGTACTTGCTTGATTATAAATATTTACTGTTAAAATTAAATTATTTTCAATCAAGCAATATTTTTTGCTATTACTTTAACAAATATATACTTAATGCTATTAATTTTTATTTCAGAATATAACTCAATAAAGAAAATAAAATCACATTCTAAACTGTATATTAACTTCTAGCAATAGCACTTCAATTGTATTAAAATGGAATACACAATTGTCAGAACATTCAGATAATATTGTCATAAATGTTTCATAGAGTGTAATTCAGTTAAAAAATATTAAAACAGTTTTAATACGCTTCTCAGTACATATTATTCTAGAAAAATTATTTTAATTAAAATTATAGAAGTACATTTACACTTTCTTTTTAATTTTTACGAAATTAATTTATTTGCATTTAAGTAATTTTTACAAAAAGTTGAAACAGCATTAGAGTTTAATGAACAAAAGTTCTTTCTTTCTTCTTTTTTTTTTTTAGTGGAATTTATTGGTAGCAGGCCAAATCCTCTTATAACGATTAGATATTGCGGTATATTTTTGCAAAAAGAAATTCGTATTTAATTATCATGAAAGACTTATGTTTTTTTTTTTCCATTTCGATATTATCTAACAATCGAACAAATGTCGTTTTATGCAGCGCTAAGCATTGAATGACTTTGCATGCACGTGCTTGCTCGAATTGTCAATCGCTAATGCTTGTGCGTTGTCTTTTGGCTCGAGCCCTCTCTGACGTCAACAAGTAGCATAATAAGCCTCCTTCGGGCATGCACTCGGTTCCATACTTAAGATATAAGTATACCAGGCTCGTATGGTAGTCGGTAGGCACCTCTC